>CAEFZX010012312.1:0-91216 GCA_903066825.1 Alfaro cultratus | reverse complement strand
TTGGTAAACTTGTTAGCATGTTATTTATGCTATAGTTATCTGAATAACTCTTAATATGTTATGTTAACATACCAGGCCGTTCTCAGTTTGTTGTTTGTCATGTAACGTTAGCATACCGTACAATTATTCAGCCTGTTGTTGCCTCTATTCTATTTTTATTTTAAATTTCCTTTCAAGATGACATGTCTGTTCTTGGTGTTGGATTTTATCAAATAAATTTCCCTCAAAAATGTGACTTATACTTCGGTGCGACTTATATATGTCTTTTCCTTCTTTATTATGCATTTTATGTCTGGTGCGACTTATAGTCCGGAGCGACTTATAGTCCGGAAAATATGGTAAATGACAGTTTTTCTAACTCCATTTACTAATTAGTTGGCTCGCTGTTGATATTATTTTGGGAACTGAAGGGTACTAAATACATTTCCACACCTTTCAGCTATTTCTTTGTTTAAATATTTGAAAATCATTTATTATTTTTCTTTTCAAATATATGCTCTGCTTTATTTTGGTCTGTCCCTTGATCTTGTCAAACAAATCTGTGTCCTACATTGATAGTCAGTTATTATGGTTTCGCCACCTCATGATTTATGATTAATCAGACCTCATGTCTGTGTTTTCCAAGTAAGAACATTTGCAGCATACTAAGAACTTTTTATGCTGTCCTACAACTTAAGTACCATGTGACAGACAAGTTATAAATAACTTGTCTAAATAGCTGTCAGAAACTGGAACAAAAGAAATCTCAAGGGCCGGTGTCGGCATAAATCCACACACAGAAGGCATTTATCCTGTCACTTGCTAGTTTCATAGTCCATGCTCACATACATCACAGGAAACCCGGCTTGTCATTAATGAGATTTTTAAATAATAATACAAATTTACATGTATCTTATTATAAGCATTAACATCAAGATGTCTCTGCAATTTTAAATTGGGTAACATATAAACAAGATGAGAAATAGGATCTTCTTAGCAAATTTCAATATTTTATGATCCAGTTGATCTCAACTAATTAAAATAATGATGATCATTCTTGGCAAAAGCAACTAGGATTTCATTAGATATAGCTATGTATAAGTTAAGATCTTCTGAAAGGTAAAGTTGGGGTGGCGACTTTACTTACTACTAAAAAGTAGTAAGTAGTAGTAGTAAAAAAATGTAGCTTATTGTATTTCCTGAATATGTTCTATTCCAACCCAAAACATACAGTTGTTCATTCAGTGGAAGCTTAATGGTAGGAAATAAAAAGAAAGCCGCAGAATGTTAATAGCTCTTCAGAAAACGCTGAAAAACCTCTCCTTGCCTTTTGTCCGGTGGAGAGGTGATAAACGTAACCACATCACAAATTGCCCTCAAACTCACATTCCAGTAGAATCGCCTCGTTTTGCTTCTCCACATTTGCCTCTCATTCATTACTGCGAGTCACATCAGAACAGCTAGCTCCCAAAAATGCAAATTCACATCCAATTTCATGGACCTGAAAGCACTCAAAATAGCCCGAACCCTGCCTTGGCTAAGCACATAGAGGTGCAGAACCGTGATAGGCTTGATAAGAGGATCCACGCGGCGTTGAACAGCTTGCCTTGTCAAGCATTGTTGGCTTTTAGTGCGTCTAGCTCATTAACGCTCCACCATACACCAAAGGAATATTGATAGAAAGAACTTCACTCAGTCTGGTTTTTTTTTGTTGGTTTTTTTTTTACATATATTCAAACTTAGAAATAAGGCAGTAATAAATCAGGCTCTGCATGTTGCTCACACATTCTGATGACAATAATTTATGGAAAGCTTGAAATTGGGGAAAAATACTGTTTTCATATGCCTTTTTTTTCAATCCACAAACTTGTCACACATGTTGGTTTGGGTAGCTCTCACATTTTGGAAAGAACTACAAGATGAATTCATATTTAACACAGTCATCCATCCATCGTCCATATCGAAATATCCTGGGAGGGTCGGGGGGAGCTTTTCTCCAGCGGTCATTGGGCAGGAGGGGGGATACAACCTGGACAAATTGCCAGTCCATCACAGGTCACCACTGAGGCACACAGGACAAACAATCAGGCACGCACATACCCTCACCTAGCAGTCATGTTTCTGGACTGTGAGAGGAGGCTGGAGTACAAGGAAAAAATATGCAAACTCCATGCAGAAACAAACTAGACCTGGATTTGAAACTTTGCTACTTTGCTAAAAACAATTACAAAAACGAATGGGCCTGATGAAAAGTTTATTTCCTGTTTTAAAGTTATTTGTAAAAGGAACATTTTAATCTGTAATCTGAAAATAAATGTCCTACATCAGACTGTACAAAATGAAAAAAAATATATTAAATTATGTTATAATTCAAAATACTGCAATCTGTGTTCTAAATAAAGAACAACTAAATATAGTGTGATATGTGGTGCACATCTCCAGCTTGACCTTTCACCCTAAGGAGCTCTTCTGTTCTCAGGGAGACGTAAAATTGTCTTTGCTGCAATGTGAGAAATATATGACCTTTTCACTACAAAATTATTATGGAAGCTTTATGACTAGAGTGACCGTGGACTCTAAAGGTGTTTTAGAATATCTTTTTAATAAAAAAAAAATAAATAAATAAAAAAAATATTTTAACCCTTAAAATCCTTGTCTTCATAAGGTTCTGAGAGACAATTAAACACTTGATATGTGTTTAATAATATCTTTAATAATCTTAAGTAATAACATTTTGAACATTCATTTAGCTGCTGTTACACTTCTGTGTAGGTTTGTGTATAGAAAATCATCCAAAGCAAGTCAAAACACAAGGAAGCGAAGTAGAACATCAACCCTTCTCATACGTTTGAAATATTCATGCTGCTGTCATGCATTCCCAATTACTTGTTTCTACACACACTCTGGTTAAATTTAATATATATTTGTTTTAAAAGTGAAAGATTTTCTGACATTATCTTTGTTTTAGTTATGTATTACAAACTTGAATATAGACCTAAATTACACTGTCAAGGATTTAAATGGTCTCACAGCTGTCGATTATGAAGTCGACATATTTACCAGCTGAGCCAGAGAACGGCAAGCTCATTGTTGTGCAAATCATTCAGAGGTCCATTTCCTTTTGTTTGTTTGTTGTTATGAGAAAATTTATGAGTTTACTCACAAATTAGAAGTTAAACTCTGCTTCTCCTCTGCCTCTGAGATATTCTGTCAGCGGACTGTGTGGTCTCTGCGTGCTACTAACAAACTCAATCAAAGAGGTTCTGCTGCTCTATGAGAGTGAAGATGTGTTTAGAAATTACAAATCATGCTCTACAACTGACAGTTTTATGAAAACAAACTGAACTTTGGCTCTGCCCATATTGAGAAAACAGTGCAAATGTTTGTCCACACTTTAGGAACGAGTGGATTCCGTTTGCCGGAACAACTCCAGTAATACCTCTAGTTTGTGTTTTTTTGCCTCTCCCAGGAACAAAATCGAAACTGCTACCGCAAAATCACAAAGATAAAATTCATCCTTATTGATTCAAATGAACCTGTATTTGAATTTCAGATGACATTTTCTGCCCCTACCTTCTTTTTTGCCATTTTTTTTAAGGAGCTTTCAAGTGTTTACTTCAAAGTCAAGACTAATAGCGATTTTAAACCAGGCACTTACCACTTTGTGTTAACCTAGATTAAGCTATATCTTCAAGCCAGAGCTGGAAATTGATGTATCCCTGACTCAAGTTTAAATTAGGTCTAAACTCTGTCATTACATTGAAATCCAGTCTGTTGCTTAGTGGGACACGTGCTGGAGCATTATTTAACAAAGAGAACTTATCTTCCTATGCCGTTAAGTGGAAGACGTGCAATACTGTGAAAGATGTATTTAAATGTAAAAGGTTTAGCAGTGTTGAGTTGTAAGACTTTAATATGCCTTATTTATGTTTGCCTTTTTTTGCTTGCTTTGCCATAAGTGTGTAGATTTTAGCTTGATAAATGAATTTGATTTTTACCTATAATATGGATGAGTTGTTCAGATCGTTCTTTGGAAAGAAACAACAGCAATTCCTCCTTCAGATTGAATTAGATAGATTGAGACAAAATTGGGAGACACTTTTTGATAGATCAAGAGTGTAATTGGTTGATGATTCAAATGCCATTCAACTTGGCTATAGCAAAGTATTTGAAACCAACAAAGAAAAATCGTAAAAACATTTCATCTGCTGTAAAAGAAAAGCATATAGAGCATCTTTCACAGTATTATGTCTCCCAGATGGGGTCAGACACACTTGTGAGTTCATTGGATGCTTTTGTGTGCGCTATCTTTTCAAATGGCTTTAAGAAATTTACATTAGATTTGGTCCAATTGTTTATTTTGAACTCCAAAATAAATTGATCTGTTTTTTTGCCCAGTGGTTATTGTGACCTCGTCTCTGTTGTTTTTTTATGGAAACATGATTTATTGCGCATCGCCCGGAGTGAATTTCATCACATTTGAATATTTCTGCTCCGATTCGGTAATGAAGTCATTGTCATAAAAGGGGATGGTGGTCATGGAGGACTCAAAATGCAGGCGAAAGGAGACAGAGGTGGAGCGAAGACAAAGATGTTCGATAATACAAAAAGAAATGACGGACAACCAAGTATGCAATCCAAAAAATCTGAACTGAAGATGAGGACCATCAATCTGGGCAGACTGCTCTAGGATTGAGCAAATGAACCAGCATCGACTACAGGGGGATATGTACCGAGTGGGACAAGAAACAGAGACTAATGAGCAGAGTGGAACCAGCTGAGAGTGCAATCAGCGAACAGAGACAGAAAGTATCAAATAATCACAGAATGATTAGAACAAGAACTAAATACAGACCAGAAACTGACAGAAGCTACTAAGACAGCAAGGATAACTCTAAATGCAAAAGAAATTGAACTACCCAAACATGATAAACATGTTGCATGTGTTCGTTAGCTAAACCTTTTTGCATAGTGTGACCTTATTTTTAAATACACAGCTTGTTTCCATGTATATGTCTTTCATCAGAAGCCACTGTAGCTTTCAGCAAGTAAGGTGCTGTGACGTTAAAGAGAACTGGTGCCTTTTGAAATAAAAATTAACAGATAATGATGTATAATGACACAAAATGATGAATATAATTAGGAGTCAGCATCTCTACTACTAATTTGCTTTTCCTTGAATGGTAATTTGTTTCATTTTTATAATAATTGAAGGTAGCATACTTCAAGATTTTGTTATAAAATCAAGTAATATAGGCCTGTAAAATACTTAATACTTCCCCTTTAAAATATAACTACAGGTTTTATTTACCTAAGAGAATATGCTGCATTCTTGTCTGTAGCAAGCAAATGTAGTATTCACCACGTCTTACCTTTTAATAAGCCTCATAAATTTAAATTTAGTGTATTCTCATATTACCAAGTATTTTGCTCAGACCAAGCATGTAAGTGCATTCAATAAATCTATCTTGTAATTTATTTGTTTACCAGATAGTTATTTAATGTTACAGTCAATGACATGAAAACACATTTGTTTTCGACAGTACCAAATAAAATTTTATTTTATTTATTTGTCGTTGACCTATTACTGTTTTTATGTTTTCAGAAACCAGACCAGACAAATATGATAGAAAGCTATCTATCTCTTGTTTTTTTTTTTCATTCTAACAAGAGATAGCTAACATTTCTAACAGTAATCTAGCAAGCAATATATGCATTTCTGACAAGATGCGAAGATTTTGACAAGACAGTAGATTGCTATGTATTCCATATTAAATCTATGGATGACTGCTCTCAAACTGAATATTAAATACTAGTCCTTATTCTGGGTATGTTAGGGGGTTAGAGCATTGGATTATAAGTGCTGAAGCACTTATAATCCAACAACTGCATAAGAAATATCCAAAGCTTGTAAAAATGAGGTGTTGCAACCCAGGATATTCTGCTAAAGTTCTGGTTTTGGTAATTGAGCCTGTTTGGATGTATTGTACAGTGAAAGGATTGGGTAATTGGGTCTTTTTTGCTGGCTCTGTATTTTGTTGTCCTCACACTTTCATACTGTGGTTTCGATGGTGTCTACACAGTGCTGCCCAAAGTTTAAAGCCCCTAAGAACGCAGAAAATGTGGAAGGCAAAAGCAATCTACCGGCATAGAAATGTGTTTCTACTTAGAACTGGGAATTTACTGTCACACAGATTACTTATACACAAACCGATGTGGAAAAAGTAAGCCCTCCTCCCTTGTTGAATCATAAAGTATCAGAGATCAACCCCTATTTCAGAGGGAAGGAGAGCTGTTATTAGGGCCACCCAAATACAATTAGGAAATCACTTAAGTATAATTTGTTTGGGAACATGAAGTTGTCTGAATGATCTGAAAAATCAACACAAACACATCATCACAGCTTTGGGACTCCAGTAGGTTACCTTGAATACTGAAATTGTTTCAAAAACAAAAAGCAACAACTCATCCTGGAGGTCACAGCAGAACCTACAGCACCACAGGCCTCACTTGTCTCAGTTAAAGTCAATGTCATGATTGAGCAAAAAGAAAGAAAATGAATTGCTCCTAACTCATCAACTTTGAGGTCAAATATTCTCTTCTATCTAATATATCCCACCCAATAAGATGTGTGATGAAGTGATAATTAATGGTATTTACGCCACATTAATGCTCATAATATTATGGCTGAACAATAATCAGCCATAAGTTTTGAAGTTTTTATTGTGTTCTGTGTCTGAGGGATAAATGAAAAAAAAAAAAACATTAGCTGGGGCTCCCAATGCATTGTGTACTCAAAAAATAGCTTCATGCAACAGGAATTGATAAAGATCTGATTATAGAAGCGTGACAAATTTCCAGGGAGAATGGACAAAACATGATATACAGATTTTTTTAAAGTTGTATAGAAGCTATTTAATAAATTATACATGGAGAAAGAATTAAAAAAAATTCCCCCTTTGTGTGTTTTTCTTTATCTAGAAGCAACTTTGCATTGTTCAAAAGTTGTGTGAAGATCATGCTCTCTATTCATTATGCAGAGCCTCCTCGTGCTCTGCTGCTACAAAGGAAATGTCAGATTTGCATTCTCTCTCCCTGTTGTTTTGAAGTGAGTCTTTATTATGTCATTTTATGTCAGGCACACATTTGGCTTCGCCGTCTGCAATATCTCCAAGAGCCGCGGCAGGCGAGACTTAGCAGAGTGTTCAGCAATTCCTGTCTCTATTTGCTTTCTCTCAGCAGGTTGTCAACAAATAATCGGTTTCCATACAAATGATGTTTCTGTCTTTGTCATTTAATTGTTGCCGGTCTTTGTGCAGCGGATCAAACACAGAGAGCGATAACAATACACTGTTTCAATTAAATTCACTCATGTGTGACTTATGCTTGAAGAATTGCTTTCTGCTCCAGTCAGAAATGTTATGGACTTTACAAAGCAATATTTATGCAAACATATGACAGACATGGAGAGGCTCTGCATTGTTCAACATCATTTCGCTGTCATTTACCTTGATCTGAAATTACAAACCAATCGTTTATGCAATGTTCACTGGTGTACATGTTTTGTTTTTTCTTTCTTTATATCAATTCGTGTGTGCACCATCTCGCTTCTGAAATTTCTCTGATGATTTCTCATCTCTTACTCCGCTGCTTTTGTTAAACAGACTTGGAGAATTTCAAGACCCAGAGAAGAAATCCAGTGAGGGTTCGTGAAGGTCAAGGAGTGGTCTTACTGTGTGGCCCACCCCCTCACTCAGGAGGTAAGATTCTCTGCTGTTTTAGTCACATGACGGCAAACCTTTAAACATAGCATGTTTATACCCGGTATATAAAGTTTGGTATGCATGAGGAGACTCTCTGTTGCTGGTGGCTTTTTTTTCTTCTTTATTTTGCTTGTGTCTGCTTGTGTTGTTGAAGTTAGTGGAGTGAGTCATTTTTATTGTGCAACATTTTGGCCTGTCAACTTGATTTCTAGGAGGATGAGGAAAGATTTGGCATGCAATCTGCAGAGAATATTTTTGGTTGGTACTCTGCTAAGCAGAATAACAAAGCTTTGCTCAGATGGTAAGCCCCCCCACCCCTCATATCTCCTCTTTACATCTTCGGGAGAAAGTATCCAGTGCTCTTTACAGTTACACATGGGTCTTAAAGTAGACTAATTGTTAACATGCATTAACTTAACTTTAATTGCAAGTATATCTATATGTAATTTTACATTACAACAGCTTAATCTCTAATTCAAAGCTGTAGTATGTAATGTTTTCTTATTTTATATATTTGTTAAAACCATCAATATGTTGTGATAGTGTTATATGAGACAGATAAGATGTGAAAAAAATCAAACTCCTCCCAGTGCTAATGCACCGCTTCCTGTCAAAAACACTCAATTAGAGTTCTGTCAGTCACCTTCATGTATGATCTGCTCAACGTACTAATTCTTTAGTTGGGGAAAAATCATGTTAAATAATAATATTTTTAAATAAAATCCCCAGTGACACAGTTTATAACACAGCCGTTGTTAATGCTTTGTCGTAGTTTGCATAGAATCTTTTGGTTAAGATATCTAGACAGTTTAAAATCCTGTTTCATCTCCTGGTAATTGAATTACTCTTTCAATTACTCTCTTAATTGGAAGAGTAATTGGCCACAGCATCCTAGAACCTCCACCATACCTAACAGGTGCTATGTACTCATCTATCATTTTATGCTACATTCAACTGAAAGATGTTGTTTCAGATTGGCTAAAGCTTAATGGTATCTAAACAATTCACATATTTCCAGTGTTTGTGTTTTGGAAATTTTTTCACATCCGTGTTTGAAATATAATTCTGAATGCCTCATGCTGGCATATAACATCTAATGGTTGTTAAGGTGATTTGTAAACCCCAAGACATTATTCTTTACTGTGTTTCTTCTGCTACATATTACCATCTTCCTCAATTACGTGAAAAAAAGCTGGATTCTTGTCTAGCCTTGCTTATCACAGCTCCAGTTCTTTTGAAGCTATTTATTACTAATCTGACTTTGGACATAAGTAAGTCTCAGTGAAGACTAATTCCAATTTTATGTTTTGTGATGATCTTGAATTAAATCTGTGTTTCCCATGTTTAAGAGTGGCAAAACGAAATGTGATTGCATTACATTATATTTATAGTCAAGGGAAACATGACGTCACGGATTGCTAATTAGACAGTGTTTAAGCAATCAGACCAACATAAAAAAGTTAACTTTAGTTTATTCCTACAAATAGCAACAATTTTGATACCAGTAATTTCTTCCCACTTGGCAAATGTATTTAAAATAAAGGTTACTTTTTTTTTTTTTTTACATCTTCTTTATTTTTGTCTTAAATTATACTGCTGTGAGATAAGAGGAATTTACTGTAAGGCTTTTTATATATCTATATAAGGTGTGCCGATTAGTGTAGAGGCTGCAGTAGGTTGGTATCTTTTGAAGTTTTGTGACTCTATGGTTAAAAATTATTTTCAACTCCACCACAAATAGATAACTTTTCCCTCTACAGTCTGAATGCATTCTCCTGGAAATGTATCTTTGATGATTATTCAGCATGAATGCGGACGAGCTCATAATTTCTTCCACTTCTGTGTCTTTGATGCTGGGACTGCAGAAATCCTGCGACGGTGCCTCCTTTGACCAATGCTTGTCAGCATTAGTAAAGCAGGTTTTAATTTCCCCCAGAACCATGCGGTTAATCGGTGCATAAAAGCGCTCTTACAGAAGCTGCCGGATTCTTTCATCTGCTTCGGACAGTGTTGTAGCTCCCCCGTTTGACATTTTCTCATTCTCTAGAGTTGCATTTGTTGGTCTTAATGTTGAGAAAATGTGGGGAATGAATGCCCCTGCAAGGTAAGCGAAAACGCATCGGTGTGTTGTTTGCAAAATGCTTCTGATGCGCTTTTCAGTTCCTTTTCTTTATGCAAATCTATAAAACACTCTCTTGTCAAAGTCAGCACTGAATGTAACATCAATGTTTCTAGCCCTGCTTTCTTCTTTTGAACATGTGCAAATCTAATTTCGACAGTCTTGATGCAGTTTGATCTACGGCTCCCCCCACCGGGAGACGGGGGCTCTAGAACCGCTTTAAACAGACCAAAACATGTCAAACTGTCAATCTAATTTGAAAACATATGAAGCGTGTTTATTGGGGTGTTTGGTTATGAGATGACAAAATGTTTTATATTTTAATATTGGCAGTGGAAAATATTTCATAGTCATATTATGGATAAATTTAAATGTCCCATTCCACGTTTGGCTGCAGTGAACCCTGCTGTTCCCCCGCTGAGGGAAAAATGAGTCCTTAATCACATAACCACTTGGAAGCTTAATAGGAGTCCCACTTTTCCAGTGCTTTGTTCTGTTTGTGTTATAATGAGCCATCTTACCTCGTGTTAGACTATAAAAAGCTGAAGCAATGAGCCATATGCTTGCATTTGGCAGTGTGAATGTTTTTCGGACAATCCTTACTGCAAGGTACCCTCATGCCTACGCTCCAGTCAGCAAACAGCTGCAGAATCAGGAGTGCTAGGGTTCAGTGACAGCAATGTCACGAAAAATAATATTTAAAAGTGTCCTATTTTGACAGATTGGAAAGCACCAAATTAAATCTAACAGATTATTTGTCATTTGTAAGAAAACAGATTTGTTTAGGATAATATCACATATGAAAAGTGTCTTGTGTCTCGGAGTCTGTCGTCTGCACTCGAGGCAATTTTTACGAATTGCAGGAGGAAATTGCTTCCTTTCTCTGAGTGCTGTGACAAAAGACAGTGTGCTCTTTAGATAGCCTTTCAGAGAGGGTATTTTTTATTCTCTGGTGGAAATAGAATTAGTCAGCCTTGGCTGATTTTTACATGGATGGATTACATGTAAGGGACTATACATACAGTAAACAAGTACAATGTATTTATTTGGAAATGGATTGATGTTTCAGAAGTCAATTTGAGTCAAAAATGAAGAGAATTTTTTTAGATGTTTCCACATGTAATGAATTCTGCGATATATTTAGGCTGCACAATCCAGTGATGTCCAACATCGAAAATGTAGACAACTGGAAAAGAATGAGTGTTCATTGAAAATGTTGCTTGCTATTTGACAGCTACTCACTATCAGCTTGAATTAAAATATAACTGTTCGTATTAATATATTGAACCCAATGAATTAGTAATCATCTACGGTAAATGATAAACTGCTGGTGGTTTTTAATTGACTGCATGCGGTACACTTGCTGCAATAGTTGATGTGCTGCACATATCTCAGCTCTCAGCGCTCCTGTAGTTTGCAAAAGGAAGAACAGGCTGCAGGTACAAAGACAACAGCAGCAATTAAAATTGACTTTTTGAGAAAGAAATCCCCCTCAGCTGCAGATTATTTTTAATATTGTGCATTACTGTGTTGTCAAGCACTTTAATTTTTTTTTTTAATCCGAGAAAGGTGAGCCATAACATAACTCAAGTATTTCCTGCAGACAATATTTTCCATATTTGTTGATGTGTAAATAGCAAGCTAGAATAGAATAAATAAGATAAATTATACTTAAAGCCTTACATTTATTCTTTGTCTTATCTCTGCGAGGAATAACTTTATAATCATAATGATGAGAGGAAACATGACAAAGGTCATAATGACATCATCTTTTTCTCAGAGTCAGAAGACATAACTGTGTTTATCAACTCTGCTGCTTCTGTTGATTATTGTGTTTCATATTTTGTGGCGCTCTACATATGTGTTTACATTAAAACAGCCTGTTTAGCTATGGAAAGTTGAATTGGTTCATTATATGTGATACATTTTTACATTTGCTGTCAGGGAAATGTAAAAGAGAGTCAACAGGATGTTAAGAGGCAGTTTGAATAAATTAATTACATCAAAAGTTTTGGTAACACTTTATTTGAATGGTTGTGAGTAAGACTGTCATGACATCGTCATAAACATGAAATAACACCTGTCAAGAACATGAGTAAGTCTTTATTAATATTTATTTTGTCATAAAGTGTCATTTGGTAAATCATGACACTTTTAATACAAAGTTAACATTATTCAAAATGTCTTCGCTATGACATCTTGACATTAACCAAGAAATCATGATCTGACATAAATTTGTTATAAAAGTATTACTGATTAAACTTTAAAAAATTATCTAGCTTTATGTTTTTAAAGCTAAAGTTAAGTAGCTATCTAGGTTTATTATGTCAGTAAGTAACAAGCATGCAACATGCTGTTCTGAAGGTAAAAAAACCCCCACACACCTAAGCAGAACTCAGTTTTAGAAAATGGATGTAATGATGTAATTACCAAATTATTCCAAACTAGGTCCTAAACTACATAAAAGCAGCCAAAATCTTCTTTAATTCGTCCTTCTATTGGTGGAACTGCTGTTCTGACACCAAACCCCTTTTTACTTGGAAACATCTATTCGATATGTTTAACTGAATTAGCTGTCACTGGAAATCATTCCTTCTGAGTAACGCAGTGAGAATCTAAAGATATGCAGAAAGATGAATAATCCCTGTTTTTATCATAATTGTAAAATTGCAAGCATGCCATCATCTTTCAGACATATGTCTAAACACACCCACACACTATCACTCTTTTGTCCTCTTTCAGCCCTAATTTTCAGTTCTATGGTAAGTGTAAACACTAGGTATTATTATGTTCAGAAAAATGCTTCTAAACAATCAGAAATGAGAGAAAATTAACTTGAAATGAGTTCATGTAAGACATTTGATGGTCATTTTGAGACAAGTGAAAGCAGGCTCTGAATTTGAAACACTTACCAAGTTTTAACTGGTTATAAAAAGTTTAAGGTGATAATCCAAATTACTGCTAATAGCCATTTTATTAGTGTGCTGTGAATAACTCAGTTGTATATTAAATATATTCTATGTCTGGAAGCAGTGAAAATAAATACAGTATTCTAGGTGAAGCGAGTAACAAAATCAGGAGCAACAAACCTCAGGGGCCTCTTGGCTTTGAACCTCAGACTCAGTTTTAATTTTCTGCACGTGCTCTGTAACATGTACAGATATAATTAGCATGAAGGTCAATTGTCTTTAGATTTCTATATTCTGTGCATTATTTTTAAAATATACTTTTTTCTGTAAACCCATCAATTTAGGTTTTTATCTTTTTTTAGTAAATACCAACATGGTGTAATCTGTTTATAATCTGTTTTTGAACAGCTGAGGCCATATTGAAATAGGTTTATAGATATTTGGATTTGTAAAAATGAGCCATTGTTGCATTTATATTTTAGACATGCAATTGGAGTGACACGGATAGTTTGGTAAACTTGTTAGCATGTTATTTATGCTATAATTATCTGAATAACTCTTAATATGTTATGTTAATATACCAGGCACGTTCTCAGTTCGTTGTTTATTTTTCATGTAACGTTAGCATACTGTACAATTATTCAGCCTGTTGTTGCCTCTATTCTATTTTTATTTTAAATTGCCTTTCAAGACGACATGTCTGTTCTTGGTGTTGGATTTTATCAAATAAATTTCCCTCAAAAATGCGACTTATACTCTGGTGTATGTCTTTTCCTTCTCCGACTTGTACTCCGGAGCGACTTATAGTCCGGAAAATACGGTACTTTCCTCTGCCATTTCCCTCTTCCAGCAGGTGTGTACAGGTGAAACATTCCCCGGGAATGTGAGCACACTTTATTAGTTGTGGAACTTCACCTTACCAGGGAATGGATAAAATGGGGATTTTTCACATTGTAGTGTTTTCTATGTTAGGTTTTGAGTATTTATTGAGATTAAATAATATAGGTTCTGTCTGTCTTGGTTTGTAAATAACGCATTGTTTTGTTAGCACTTCATTTAATGTAAATGTTCTTGTTTTGCTTACCATTTTACCGTTGTTTGTTCCTTGAAATGCTTTCTTCAAATTTAATTATTTAACTTTAAGCAGTCTGTCACTCATTGTTCATGTTGTTGTGGTTTGGTGTACACCGTTGCACTGAAACTAAAGAAGCTTTCATTGATGCCAATCTGAGGATTTTTTTGCAGCCATTTGGGTCGAACCTCCATGACTGCTCCACCGCCATGGCAAGCGTGTGACAGTATGCTTGAACCTTTAGGACAAAAAGAACATTTTTGATGACATCATGCAATCATACTGCAAAGATGCAGCTGTAATGCTGATGGAAGAGTGACAACAGAAAACAAATTTGAGAGTTAAGACCACCATGTAGTAGATAGTTTCTGCTCATTTCCTTCCCTTGGCTGGGAGGTGATTGAAAATATCTTTAGGATCTCACTGATCCAAACTACTGTTCTATCCTCTGATAAAATGTGAAGCTACGTTATCACTAATGCTTTTAAGCAATTTGTTATCTAAGAAATTTTCTGTGCATTTGATTTTTTTATTTTTATTTTTTCTTACAATGAGCTGCCTTTCAACTTCTCAGCGATACATCAAAGCTGGCACTAAATGAATCAAACTGACATTTCGGTTGTGGCCTTTGCTAATTGACTGAAAGTAAAGCTGATCTGGAGTCAGTGCTCATAATTTTCACTTGCTGATTCAGTGCACCCCTTCTGGACATCATCTAATCAAGATAACACACTGTGATTGATCACTAGACAGTAATTCAGTGTTCAGTACAGCTCTATTGCAAGACAGAGTTACTTTTAAAAAGCAGTCTGTAAAAGCTATTAGATTCTGATTTGTTCAATAATACACTCAATTTATTTTTTCAGCCATTGTAATCAGCCCCTTCAGTGAAGGCCCCCTGAATACATAACGTCGGTAGATCCAGGCTAGATGCTAGGCCTGTGGATGATATTTCAACCACCAAAGATCACCAGCTCTTAAATGTAGAAAGACTGTGGACTTTACAGCTGGAAGACTCTGAGAGCTGAAGCCAGATGTTTTTTGATCTGTTTCAATTTATCATATTTCTGAAGACTGCTGAACTTAAGCTAACACATATCAAAGCTAATTAAGACAACTATACAGTATCCTCAGCAGTTGTGAAAACACAACTTAATACAGGATCCATTGTGTGTGTCCCTGCTGCAGACTGCAATTGACCGCTGACATCATTTACTAAAGTTTTCAAATTAGCTAACTGGTTAATTGGAGCTTGTAACACTAGAAACAGTCTTGATGCTGGCGCACTACAAGTGAGACACTGCTAACAGAAAGTAGGTACATATTTATTTTGAGCCCAATAATCCTCACAAAACATTTTTAGCCTCTCTTCCTTTTATCTGTATTCTTATTAGGGGAAATGCAGCTTCACATCTACAGAGAGAAGTCTGACTTGTATTTAAATAGACTCTCTGCCCTGAAAAAAAAAGTGAGTTATGTTCTCATTCAGGGTGACAGAACATAATTCAACATCAGCCCAACTCAGTCCTTGACAAGATCCTCTATCTCCCTTTTAAGGGTTTCCAGGAAGCCATTATTTCACTTTAACGATGCCTCAAAATCCACAACCCCTCTGTAGGAAGCAAATTGGTGGTGTTAGGATATTTTAAAACTGCAAGGTATTTCAAAGCTGCACTTCTACACTTCCAAAACATTGCTGTGCGTTCAAAAGAAGCGCTGACTGAATCCTTTTTACTGGGCTTCCCCATATTTACTTTATGGCTTGTCACTCTGTGCTTTGAGAAGCTCTGAATGTCAGTGGCAGGGCCAGGACCTAATGCATCTGACCTCCTTCTGCTAATGGAAATGTGCTTTTCAGATTTACTCAAGGTTGAAATCACTTGTTTTGTGCTTCCAGTGCATCTACCCCCACCCTACAAAACATAAGCTGTATGCTTGCTGATAGAAGCACATACAGCTTGCAGGGATTTTTACCCGGTGCGTGACTTGAGCCATTTCATAGAGTGAACTTGTTTGTTATGAATACAGATTGGAAGTCATAGTTAATAGCTGTCACTTTCCATGGAGCAAACCTGCCAGGATACACTGTGGCACAACCTGTGCATATATTGCGCATAAACCCACTCTTAGACTCCGCTCGTCCTTGGCCTGTCATGTTGCATTTCTCTTCCCTCCTCTCGGATCATTAATGGGAAATTGATGCTGTCGGTTCATTATACTAAGACTAAATGGAGCCACAATGAAAATCTGCAACTCACTGTCATTCACAATTGCATTATTTGATTACCACCCATCCAAACAGGGCTTTGAAGTCAATCAAATAAAGCCAATTGTGCGTTTTACTTTCCATGTCCTGTTTCCTTTAGCTCTACATGAATCTTTAAGAAACCAATTAGTATGAAACCAATTAGTATCCAATAATTTTTTTATTTGATTTTTCACAACTTGCACATTTGAATGATGCGATTCCACAGAGTATCTTGCAGTAGATATAAAGCTCCCTGAACAGTTATTCACACCCTTTAAGACAAATTTACTTGGCATTTACTTCTGGGAAAAACAACGGAGTAGTTAGCATCTCTGTTCACTATTGACAGATAATATAAAAATAGCAAATATGTGTTAATTTAGAATCATTTACTTCATTGGAAAGTATTTCAATGCATGCAAATGAAAAACAAATAGTGTATCATGACAACTTTCTGTCACATGAGAGGTTTATTTATTTTGATCATTTATCCTTTCAGAATATTGTTTGTTAAAGTCAAGTTTTGTTTTACTTTATTTGGAGTTATACAAGTCATCAGAATATTCAAGTTGATGAAGATATGTCTACTTAATAAAATATAGTATTTTAGAACTAGTAGTAATTCCAAGCAGCAGAATATTTAGTATATTGGCAATAAGTAATAAAAAATTAAAATAAATAAAAATTTATTTGTACTCTACAAATAAATAAGAATTTATTTGTAGAGTACATAGCATCATTTCTTCTCTTTCCTTAATAAACATTAAAACAAGATGTGATGTAGGTTTGATAACAATTTAGAACGTCACACACATTTGCACTTCATGTAATATTCTATGTACAGTATATAGATTATGAGGAATACAGTAGAGAACTGTATTCACAGTATGCGATAATCATTGTAAAATTCACTCTATATCAGAAAATAAAAAATATATATATATCACAACTAAAAGTGTCATCACATTTGTATTGCATTTTAGAATTTTCTCCTATTGTTCACTTCTAGGGTATACCAATTAATGTCATAGAAATTGTTTAGAACTCATCATTCCTGAGTGTATGGGATCTTGAACTCTTTCAAATAAAAACATATTTTAAATACTATTCATTTCCTTCACCACACGAACAGAAAATAAGTAATCGGCAGGATGAGACAAATCAAAAGCCTGGCTCGACAAAGAAATGCTTCAGTAGACACAAAATCAGTCATTCTCAGTTCCAGTGAGCTGAACAAGGAGCTCCAAAAGATGATCTCGAACATTTTTCAAAGAACAAAAAAATACCTCTCTTTGCATACTCTGGCCGCATAAAGTATTATGTGAGAACATTAAGTTCTACCCCACTGGTAAAAAGTGGTTGCACAAATTATTAACATAGTGTGTGAGTCAATCAGAGCAGATAATTATGTAATCAAGAGGTGAGAACAGCATAGAAACTTCTCCACCTGTGGACAGTTTGCTCAAGGTTATGTGGTTTGTTGGGAAATGATAGAGGCTGAATCACAGTTTGTCAAAATAATAGCAAAACATAAAAATATTATTCTGAAATATTTGCATTTGTCTAAACAAACATGGGGCTGCACAGTGGCGTAGTTGGTAGCACCCTTGCCGTGCAGTCCTGGGTTCGATTCCCAGCCCCGGGGCCTTTCTGCACAGAGTTTGCATGTTCTGCGTGTGCATGCGTGGGTTCTCTACAGGCACTCTGGCTTCCTCCCACAGTCCAAAAACATGACTGTCAGGTAAATTGGTCTCTCTAAATTCGCCCTAGGTGTGAGTGTGTGTGCATGCATAGTTGTTTGTCCTGTCTGTCTCTGTGTTGCCCTGCAACAGACTGGCGACGTGTCCAGGGTGACCCCGCCTCTCGCCCGAAATGTTCGCTGGAGATAGATGAACAAACATGAAGTCTGAGATATACAACACATTTGGGAACTAGAGGAACACTGTCAAATCTGATCCATCCAATATTCTCCCTTGGGATTCTTTTTTCTAAAGCTTGAGTTCAATGGTTCAATCAGGGTCTTTATTGTATTTATGTCAGGACCATGACAAATCCTGTTGCATGTTGTTGTGATTCTTCTTTTAACTGCATAAACAGACCGAGCATGAGTTTACCCGCGATAGAGACCTGCAAACTGTCATTGAAGGGTCTGAAAACTGTAATTTATCAAACTGATGGTCATTTGCCATCACATTAAAATGCTAGAACACGCACCATTGATTCACAGCGGGGAAAGCATGACTTTAGGATCCCAGAAGAAAGAGTTAGTTGACAACTCACTAAAGGTATTAGATCAGATGAAGATAAATATAAAATTCAAAGTGAGTCTGGAACACATAGTTTGAACATTTGTCGCTGGGCAGCATTGTCAATCCATGTGACAATAAAAAAAACACACAGAGATGGAAAGTATGCTTGATGTAATACTGTAAATGGATCGACTGAAAAAGCTTTCACTTTCCCACATTTGACAGCTAAAACGACAGCAGCCTGTGTTTAAAAGCACAAAAAGTCTGAGCATAGACAGCAAAACTTTAAGAATATGTTGTAAGGTTTGAAAAATGCCCCATTGTCAAAGACACGACAGATGAGCATGTAAATGCACCGACTTGAGGAGCACATGGAGATGTAGCAGGAAGCAACTGTTTAAAAGATTGTATGGAAACAGGCGAAAAGGGAAAAAAGTTTATGCATCAAACAGGTGGGATAGTTAAATAAAAATGGAGGATGGCCTTAGAAAAATGATAGAAACATACAGTTCTCAGCATTCCATTACACTTGCTAGGCTGCAATAATACAAATAATACAGCAAAGCCCAGGCGTCCTGCTTGCCATAAAACTGCAGAGGTGAATAAGTGTACACCTCACATCTCACTTATTTTATTCTCTGTGCTATACTGCAGAGTCATCACTTAGACAAGTTTTACCAACAGCCTAGATTGCTTTTGGGACAGGGATGCAGTGTGGTCCAGAGCAATTTATCCTTATGTCAATATGTCAAAACACCAATATTCAGCCTTGTAATGCCACTGTTAGCGCAAAAGCTTTTATGACTTCATTTCATTTGGCTGGTAGTACGAGGGTCCTTTCCCAGAAACTTGTTACATCAGATAATGAGAGGTGGTACGAAACCGAGTGACACAAACTGTAATATAATGGTTTCACAGGGCATTATTCTGTCTTTTATGGTGTAGTTATAAGATTCACAGCAAGGTTTCTCTTATTAAAGTACAATTGGACGCATTCTTTCTCAAAAGCTGTAAGACTTTTCCACATTTTGGAAATGTTCCACCATCAAACTACATTATATTTAATTAAAATTTAATTTAATTTATAGCAATATAACTTTTTGAATAATTGGTCAGTGGAAGATTAAAGATGAACAAGATACAGTTCAACACAAATCAAAATCTGAAGTGTGTCATCCATTTACAGGTTTTGACCATATTAACATTTTTACATCGATGTAAAGTACTTTGGTTCTTGGTTTGGTTTTTATTACATATTCCCAGCACTCACCCAACCTGTCCAAAACTCTTTAATGCTTCAACCTCTTCCATGACCGTAGGTGTAAAAAAAACAAACAGATTTTTACAAACATTTGTGAAAGAACAGTTCCTTCTTAGGAACCTGGATAAGATGCCATAGTAGTGGAAGCAGTTTTGAACAGCAGCAACTCAGACATGAAGTGGTAGTTGTAGGTTTGTAGATGGTGTAGCACAGAGGCTGCCAACTTTCTGCAGACTCTAAACTGTGTGTGGCCTTCAGGTTGGCTGTTGAACAATTTGTAGAGAGCAACACTGAATGGGTTTTTATGGCCATGCACCTTCATCCCAGTCCTTACTTTATCACGTGCAATGACTTAGTGGGGTAAAACAGCCACTGCTAGACTTTACAGCAGTAGAGATGTATTCTTTGGAAAGACAAGTCACGTCTCTGTGTAGACTCTTGTAATTCAAGGTTCTCAGGTTGACAATTGCAGTTAGAACAGGAATTGCTTCTCTTAATTTTGTCAAGTACAAGTCTTGGTGCAGAGGGAATTTTGGTGTGGTCCTACTTTTTATCAGCTGGGCTTGGCCCCCTAATTTCATTTAAGTTTAATGCTTCAGCATCCCGAGAGAGTCAGGACACTTTTATGCTCCCAGCTGTGTGGGATGGGCCCCTCATGTTCCAGCCTGATTGTGCACCAGTGAACAAACACAAAGTCCATAAAGAAACTTTACTGTCCTGCACAACAACACCTTGGGATGGATTAGAGCCAGATCTTCTACTCTAACTTTAGCTTTAATTCTCATAGATTTATTTATCAAAAATCCTATAATACATTCCCATAGCTTTGGGGATGCCTTTCAGCAGAAGATGTTGTGGCTCTAAAGGGCAGGCACACATCATATATAAAGAGCAAAGCAAATTTAAATTAAAAAATCTGAAATTTTGAGAAACATTTCCTAGCTTGTGTAGGAAATTGTCTAAAACATCTGCTTATTGCATGCAATGGGGGCATAAATGTCACCTTGTTTAAATGTTAAATTGTCAAACGTTTAATCAAAGCTGAAAAAAAGAAAAAGAAAAAAGTTTTAACATGAAATGATAAAATAAAAATAGCCAGCCTGGAATGTCAGCAATCTCAGATGTTTAATATAGACAAAAGGCACGACATTTGGGTTATTCTTTGATTTACATCCTTCCTTGACATAGTTTTTTTATTATCATTTAAGAGATAAATTCCTTCTCTTGTCTCCCTCCTTCTAGGATTTGACCTGGTTCATGCACCTCCAAACTGAAAAAGAGCAGACCCACTTACACGTTGCGTTATCCTGCACTGTGAAATACCACAGTAGGCCAGTTAGTTGTGGGAGTTTGTGGGTGGCTCTGTCCAGTTAATTTTGTTCCATGTTCCCAGTTCCAGTCCAAATCCCAGCCAAATACCAAAGCAAAATTCGGAATCCTCATTTTTTCCATATTACTTTCAAGTTAAACAGCCTGAACCGAACAGAATAATTCTGCCAGAGACTTAACAAAACCACAATGCCAATTTAAAAAATCCTTTATTCATCCTCTCAGCCTCATCACTTCAACATACATTTGATTTATATTAACAATATTATAAATAATCCCTCCAATAACAGCTAATGAGAATAATTGAGCTTCAATTATAGATGATGTTTTTTAATTATGGAAGGCTGGTACTCAGTCTGATGTACTAATTGCTTTATCCCTTGGGGCATTATCCCACATGAATGTGATAAGACTGCAGATGAAGCTCACCCAATCTGCACATCTGTACAGGTATTCTATAAAACATAAAATCAGATCGCATTCTGCATGTCGCATTCATACATGTATCTTCTTTGGCTTCGTTTGCAGAACTCACCTTCACGTGGATCTTCAACGAGTACCCGTCTTTTGTCGTCCAGGACACGCGTCGATTTGTCTCCCAGAAGACGGGCAACCTCTACATCACTAAAGTGGAACCCTCTGATGTGGGCAACTACACGTGTGTGGTCACCAACATGGTCACCAAAAGCAGCGTTCAGGGACCACCGTCACCTTTGGTCCTCCGGCTTGATGGTAACAGTGAACCTCCCTCCGCTTACTCAAATTTATATGGCAGGATAAAGGACGCAGCTTTTTTTTTTTTTTTTTTCTATTTCCAGACAGCAGATTCTCAACATCACATCACAGGTGTAGAAACGTTAATTTGTGACTATCTGGCAAAAAGTCTGTTTTTGCAAACTGTTGGCAGAAAGTCTGTGTTTCATTTTATCACTAACTTGGCTCACAAATATGTTCAGTTTGGAAGTTGTTTGATTAGGTTCACTCTTTTTTAATGGGAAAGAAAAAATGAGACTTGAAATCCCAAACATTTGAAGACACATTTAAAGTTAAATTAATTTGGAAGCTGTGGTGATACAGAGTCGTGCACAAGTATTCACACCCTTTAAACATTTCCAGCTGCTAGCTTTGATGTTGACAGATTTGCCTACCTGAGTAGTCGATGTTTGCACATCCTCTAAAGCCTCTACGCGGCTTTTTACTGCTTCTTTGATTAATATTCTTCAACCTACCATGTTAGGGCAACACGTCTTAGTACTTTTGCAGTTGTGCTATAGTCTTTTTTGTAGTTATTTTTAGTTTGAAATGTTCTTTGTGAGCTTTTCAAAGTACAGTAGGCTAAATATAAGTAAGTGTATGCCACTTTGCCCATTATGTATTTGCTTCAAATTTGAACAAGCATTCATAATTTTCGCTTTAATTAAGCAATGCTTACACTACTTTATAATGTCCCAATAGAACACATGAAACTTTTGGTTAAACAGTGACAGAATGTGAAAATGTATCAAAGTTTTTGCGAGGCATTGCAATTCAAAGAGCTACAAGAAAATGGAGTGGCTGGTAACCTGCATGTAACTGAGTCATACAGATCTATACCATTTTATTTATATATATATTTTTTCCTTTACATCCTTTGTAACCTTTTCCAGGCCTCGAGCTGAAATTATTTCTGTGCGACATGCGGAGGAAGTGACACAGTGTTATTCTTTGTTCCTGCAGGTGTGATGGGTGAATACGAACCAAAAATTGAAGTGCAGTTCCCTGAAGTTGTCCCTGTTGCTAAAAGCTCAACTGTCAAACTTGAATGTTTTGCACTTGGAAAGTATGTTTATGTTTATTTATTTATTTTTTTAATCATTCCAAAACATTAAAGCCGTCGTTATTTGCTCATTGCTTTAACAATTATTGCGGTGATATAATTGATCTTCAGAGCACTCTTAAGAATACGTAAACATTGCTAAAGTTACAAGCTTCATCCTTTTAACTGGTTTCCAGCCACTGTTTATAGTTCTTTAAGAAGACCTTACCTTAGAGACTGCTATTTTTCACTTTTGCTCGTGTGTGAATATCTTTCTCATCTCTTCAGCCCAGTGCCAACCATAAGCTGGAAAAGAGTTGACGGGGCCCCTTTTGGCAGGAAGGTGGACTTGAATAAAGCCAGCGGAGTTTTAGAGATCCCTTATTTCCAACAGGAGGATGCAGGGATGTACGAATGTGTGGCAGAAAACAGCAGAGGAAGAAACTCGGTTAAAGGAAAGCTGTCTTTCTACGGTGAGTTCTGCAGCAGAATGGTTTCCCCAACTTTGATTTAAAGCTTACCTAACTTCATGCTGACTGCCCTGGATATGAAAAAAAGAGAGGAAATCTTCTGCTTTAAACCTATCATTCTTATTCCTAAAGTGTGAGGTACATATTTAGAATTTCTAAAAAAAATCTTCTACCACTTGATTCAGAACCTAATTTAAGCCACTGTCAAACTTCGCTTGGTTAAAAAGTCTTGCAAAGAAGAATTTAGCTTTGGTCTGAAGCTTGCAGAAAGTTTTATTTGTTCTCTTCCAATCTGCAGGCTTTATGAGTGTCCATTTACAGCTGAATTAAATACTAGAATGTGGTTGTAAATTAACCCATTTCCACCAGTTCATTTCTGACAATCCCTTTTATTGTTCCAGCAGCTAACAGGGGACCCAGCCCTTTTAGATTTACACCTCTTCTCAGGGAGAAGCGATTTTTCTCTCACCAACGCCAGACTTATGGCCTAGATTCCGAGAAAAGCTTTTAATGTCCCGAGATGAAGGATTTTTATAGTTTCTCTCTCCATTATGTTGCAGTTTATGCATTGATGATGCCTGACCACATGGTCTTTGGGGACGTTGTTTACGGAAAGCAAGCATGTTTGGAGGTTTTCTTTTCTGTAAAGAGTGGCACTTTTCATGTGATGATGCATTTTTTGGAGTATAGAAAAACTGGATAAAACTCTTAGAGTGAAAATAGATCTATGCAAGAGCTTTACATTTATATTTACCCATTTTTGAACAGTAATATCCATGTTTATAATAATAGATTATAAATGTCGATAAACTTTCAAAACTGGTCATATAAAATGCAGATGGAATCAGGGAATTGTACCCCTACAACGGAATCCACTGTAAGAAAAGTAATACTTGCATTATTTTTTTGTAATTTGGCACATAAGATGATTTTCACAGAGAACGAGCAGGACAGAAAGACTGTAATGGTTGCTGCAGCTTCCTGCTGATCTCCGCCTCTCCGTCTTCCCTGAGAGTTCAGAAGTTATTTATATGTGATTAACTGAAAGTTAGTCATTTTTAAGTTTGGCTTAAGGGCAATTTAAGTCTTAATTATTATAGATTGCTTGAATATGTTTTAATGTATGGAAATGATGTACAATTCTCATGATTTTACAATAAATCTACTTGATATGTTGTATTTTGCCATTTAGGCATGGGTCTGTATGGGATTTTTATGGTGCAATAGTCCTACTAAAAATGCCAACTTACAATTTTATAGTATGAACACCAAAATGGTACATACATTACTTACATATAATATATTTATTATATGTAAGTAATATATTTTTGTTGTTTTTTTCTAATTTGGCACAGACACATGCATTTGATGATAAAAAAGATGAGTCAACAGTTGATGTTTATGATCTGTTAGCTGTTCCGTGATAATTTCTCAATTATTTTTGCTAAATATATTCTTGAAAACTGATAAAATTGTTCTTGGGTCAAAAGTAAGAGGACGTTGTCATTAAAAACACGTCTTCATATGACTCCTCTGCTGTAACTTTGTGAAAGCCCTGTGTCCTTGTGAGATATAACTCTTGTCGCATTTCACAACCTCACAGACTGACTTGTGGGCAGGTGATAAAAATCTGTAATCTCATTTTAACGTCATGCTGACGGGACCTTGTGGGACAGACATCCATTCTAGGACAGAATCAGAGGATCAATAGAAGGATGCGGGTTTGTCAGTCAAACAATAGTTTGACATAGTTTTGTTTTCTCTTTTAATTTTTCCCCAAACTATCCTGTTAAAAGTTGAACAGTGTTTTAAAAATAGATCAGATTGGTTAAATTACATTGTAATCCACCAAGTTTGAGAGTTGCCCATTTAAACTAACCTTGTCTTAAAACACCACTTTACATTTTCTCATTTTCTTATAGTAGTGCAGTAATTTGCAGTAATTTGTCTGTATTTTCATCTCTTAGAAAATACTAAAAGATGAGGGTGTTGAAATTACATCAAACTTTTCTGTCAAATGTTTTCTTTCAATATGATGGTGTTAAAATTGTTTTTTTCAGGGAAACTGTTTGGACATTTATTTGAATTATTTTGTTTTTATTTTCTCTAAAGCAGCAAATGTTTGTAATGCAGCTACACACATTTAGGAATCATGAGGACAACAAGCAAGTCTTTCTAAAACTAAAACTCATACATAGTTTTGTGACAATAAGAACATTGTCATTAAACTGAAAATTTTATCAACGGGTCAGTAATTTTACATAAAAAACATTAAAATAATCTTTTATTTCGACTGTTAAGTTAAACAACTAATTTATTTTTTTACTGCACAAGAATGACATGTTGATTAACATGAGCCAAACCCTAAATCTTTCCTTGTTCTTAGTCATTGATTATTCACTTTTCTTCACAATAACTTTACACAGTTTTCAGATTTATTTATATATTTTCCAAAAGGAGGTCAGCATCAGGTTAATTGGAAGTGGATTCCTGACTTGTGCCCTTGGATGCTTCCTTAATGGATTGATTGCCCTCTTGGTTGCCTCATTGATTTGTTAAAACTGCTGCTTTCAGGTATTTCTCAGACATTTCTGCAGTGTTACAGTGTTCATTCACACTAATGGATTTGTGTCCTCACAGCTCCACCTCAGCTGACGGAGAAGCCTCAGGATGTTCAGAAGACCATCGACGACACTCTAGTGTGGGAATGCAAAGCCAACGCTAAGCCAAAACCCTCGTACCGCTGGCTGAAGAACGGAGAGCCTCTGGATTACATGGAGGTAGAACACTTTTTTTAATTGGATTTTCTATTCAGATCCAGAGTTAGAAAAATGAACACCAAATAAAAACTTGAATTTTGTTTCACACTGCAAAATATGAACTTCAAATTTATACCACTCATTGTTTTGCACCCAAATAATGGATTTTTTTTTTCATTTATACATTAAAAGTACAAAATCTCTGTGTCAAGGAAGTAAATGTTTTTTGTTTTTTTTTTTTCTCAAGATATACCGATATGAAAATTTTGGCTAATATTGATACTCAATATATATATATCCGATAACCAATTCATACCGATGTATATTTCACTACCCTTTTGACACCTTGAAAAATACTTCTCTGCTTTTCTGCTTCAGTTAATCTCTTCCAAATCGTACCCTGCATCACTATCACTGTATCGTGACTAAACAAATACAACATGAAATTCCTCCTCTTCCCCTCCAGAAAATCAGCCCAGTTCTATTTATCGTAACGGTACTAATATCTTAAAAATAACTAATATCGAACAATATCAATGTTACATTGTTCTGAAGTATTGCAGAAATATTGTCACATTTCTACACAGGTATCTTTTTATACAAATATATTGTAACTGTAGGAGGCATTTGTTCTGCATGTGTGCCATGCGAATGGATCTGGTTGGCTTGAATGGGACAAACGCAGTAAAGCATTTGTCAGTTTTCTGTGTTTATAAACACAAATAAGCCAGTTTAATATTGTGTGTATTCAAAACAACTTTGTAAACTTGTTGCTCATTTTGATTTATTAAAGCCTAATTTAATGTAATTGTGGTTTACCAGGAGAGACACACTCTAGTTCCCGTGATTCAAAATGATTCCCATCTGTTCCATTTCTGTCCGTACTTATACTGATGCAATAAGACTGATCTCATGCATATTGCTATTCTGCAACCTATCTGCTACTTACATGAGGCCTGTAGGCTGCAAACATCAATGTTTTAAACAACAGCATTACTTGCTCACATTTAGGTCATTATATGCATTGATTTTATGTTGGATCTTTTTTACACTGTGACATTTTTGTGTTTATTGTTCTAGTCAAAGCAATCTCAAAGCTTTTTGCACTAGACCCAAATTTACCCGATTTCACTCACTAATACACACTAATATGCAGACTAGTTTGGGTAGTGACTGGCCTAGTTGCACATTGACATGTGGCAGAGGAGGATGAAATCAAACTCACTTTTCAATGACTCACCTTAACCAATTAAGATGTGAAATAAGAGGGATTACTGAAAATAATTATTGAATTTGTGCTCTATGATGGTAAAGATCAAATCTGTTTTGGTAAGTTAATGAATGGTTTCTGCACCCCTGTTTGAAGTGTTGCTAAAGTTGTTTAAAGAATATTGCTGCTCTCCACAGAGCCTCAAACAGTTCAGTAAATGGAGATAAAGACATGTCAACAAGTAAGATGAAAGGCGATATGATTGCTCTAAATTTAGGAGCATTTTGCTCAAAGGATTCAGTATTTGTTGGATTCAAGTTGCGCTTCCATCTCATAGGCATGCACTTGGCAAAAACATGCCACTTTGAAATGCTTGTGTTTGCTTCTGACAAAATTTGGCATCAGAAATGAGTGTGTCTCTGTGTGTGCATTAGCTGGGGAGGGTGTTTGAATGTGCTTTGCAAAAATGCCAAAGTGGTGCCATTTTCTGTCTGTAATCAACCAGGGATTTTGTTTGACAATTTAGTCCTCGGTCGCTTATCTGCTAATCTCAATTTTATCATTAAGTCCCCTCTCTGGGGGAGGCAGGAAAAATATCTCATCATCTAAAAAGCATTTTAGATTTCACCAATTTGCCCTGTTTTGTATTATTGTTGTATTGTTGTTTTATGCTTTGTGACTAAAAGCATGGCTCAGTTATGTGCACTGATTTTGTCAGTGTTTGAATTGGGCTATGAAATGGAAACTGGAGCATTGTTTTGTTGGATGTGTGTTTAAAGGGTCAATATTATCCAAAATCTTAGACGCTTTAATTGGCCCCCTAGCTGTCAGTACACATGTTGAAACTGTTTTTAATTTTCACTCTGGGTGGATGATAGCTACGAATGAGTACATTTACGTTGCCATTTACAAAATGGATATCCCCTATTAGGCTCATCTTGAAACACTTAACGCCCCACCTGCACATATCTGATATTGATTTGTAAATAACTGTAAAAAAAAAAAAAAAAAAAATTCCTTTGGCAGGTGGCTGAGGTGAAGATATTCTCTGTGCATGCGGCTTTATTAATGAGGTGTGGTGTTACCATTTTCAAAATGCCACTCTCAACTGCAGCAACGGTAAATCAATTTCCAAATCCAAAGGTCAGCATTGTAAAGAGAGGAGGACGAAGAGGGGGAGGCCAAGGGGGCCATTTGTTATTCCTCATTAGAATGGATCAGTCCTCTTCTTCCCCCTGCCTGCTGTTATCTCGCCATCTCCGTTGCTCCCTTTCTCTTTCTTTTTTCTCTTTCTAAGTTATCTTCTCTCTCCCTCTCTCCACCTTCTTTTCTCCTCCCTACGTGGGAATTAAATGGCACAGAAGAGGCCTGTCACTTCAAAATGTCACCCTGGAAAACAAGGACCCACTCGAGCTTGCATTTTTCCAATATGCCACCAGCTACCTCCTTTTTAGTAATGTACATAAGAGTGTGCGATTTCCTTTCTGCCGCCCTCTGAACTCTTCTAGTTGCTCTCTGCTGTGTAACTGTTGTCATTGGGTTCAGTTGGCAAAAACACCATTACATATTCAGCGCACAAAGCAATAGGTTAGTGTCTCCGATTTGCTTTCTCACAGCATAGCTTGTTTCAATTCGCCGCCGTGCATAATTAGAGTTGATAAAGCAGACAAATGGCTCCAATCTGATTTACTGTCAATGGTGCCAGCACTAACTTTTTTTTATCCAGGTGAAGCGTTTAGAATGGTTCAGGTTGGCACCAAACCACAAACATTCACAGACACTGTTTATTTCTTTCTCCCTGTCGGGCTGCTGTGTGCTAAAAAGCATAATTTCTCATCTGCTTAAACAGAGTAAAGGTGCAGCTCAATAAATGTTAATATGATTGAGAAAAATATGTTTTTACAAATCAATTTAAAAAGTAAAACATCAGCAATATATTTCTAGCCTTGACACTATATCACATTACTCAGTTGGTCCAATCAATAACTTCCATGGACACAGATGAATAACATCTAACATTCGATCACATCTACTTCTATGGAAATAACAGTTCACTATCAAGAGCTCAGGGAATTGTGTTGGAATACTGTGCAATAAATGCAGACACGAATCTGTCCAACAACAGGTTGTGGATTTTCCTTATCACTAAATATTCCCCAGTAAATGGTTATTGGCATTTTAGCAAAGCTTAACCAGTTGGGAATAGCAGAATCTCAGTGGGAGCTTAGGAGTAATAGTCTGTCTGCAGAGTCAGAAGACATCCAAACCTCAGGTAATCTGTAATTTAGCTGGTGATCAGTCAGCTGAGAGCTTCATGGAATGAGGTTTTCCAGGCTGAGCAGCTGCATCCAAACCTTATGTCATCACGTAAACCCTTAGATGCAATGGGATAAAACAATGAAGACGGGGTTCTCTTGAATGATCATTCTTGCCTTTCTTGCCTCATGATCTATTGGTTGAGTCTGGGTTCAGCAGTTGTTACGATAGTGCCAAGTCTAATGTTTTATGCAGATGGCATATTATTTTTCGGAAATAGCTATTTATTTCCAACTAGTTTCATGCTTCAATGCACTGAATTATTTTAGTCCTGACTTTAACTTTTAGTTCTTGACCCCAATAAAACATTTATTGGTCAAATAGCTGTGTTAGACCTCACAAATGTAACACTGTTTAAAAAATAAAGTGCACAGCTTTTACAGAACAGCTGTAATGGCTGTAAAGAGCAGGGTGACATCATTGTAAACCCTCACTTTTATATCTGTATTGAGGCAGACAACCTTTATCAGTATAATATATATTGTACAATTTCCACTTTTTGAATGCCTAGAATGAATTCACTTCTCAAAATATTCAACTTATTTTAGATTCGTCTGAAGGCTGCCCCATCTTTCTTTTCCTTCTCCCTATCATTCTTTTCCCTTCAGTAAACAGTTACTGCCAGTTATCTCCTAAAAAGGGGGAACTTGTTCTGTTCCACTTGAGAACTACTGCATCCTTTACCACCCGGGGTCCCCTCTGGCTGAGGCTGCAGTGCTAGCTCAGCCATGTGTAGCCAAGTGTCTGCCTGATACATGTTTGAGCCTGCCTCTGAGGGAAATGTATTTGAAGATCCTCAGCAGTGTCACTGACTGATGTTCAGGGATAGTCCTTGCCTTTTCAAGTAGCAGTGCTGTAATGATTCCCGACGACAGACAGACTGGCGACAGGACCCTCTGGACCACTTTGTCAGTGACATTAAAAAGTCCAGGTACACTCTATAGAAGGATCAAGGGCAGGAACAATGAGTGCTGCCACACTTAAATTGACATAACTATAAAAAGGAAGCAGGTAGACTGTTCCAAAGCTTCTGAAGGTCAGAAGAGCAGAGGGAAGAGAAGAACTTTGTTCAGCCTGTGCTATTAGTAACTCTTCTCTGTATGGCTGTCTTTGAAGAAGGGTGCAGTTATTCCTGTTGATCTTATTCTTATATTGTTTAATTTCATCTTATTATTTTTTGATGTTGTCTTTTCTTTTTAGTATGGACCTCCATATGTGTCTGAGATAAAGATATGATTGATTGACTGGTTAAACAATGTTTTGTGCTGTTGCATTTTGTTTTCCACCACCAGCTGATTTTTTTTTTTTTTTTTTTTAGTACAAACAGACTCCAGCGCTCAAGACTTGTGACTGATTCTTCTAAGATTTCATAAGCAAAGTCTCCATTAATAAACGCCCAAAGGAGAGAAAGTTGTTGTAAAAGACCAAAATTGAATCAACACATTTGTCAGAAAGAACACAGAGGTCAGGAGATCTAAATACAAACTGCACAGCTATTTTTGTTCTTTAATGTGTGATATTGTTGTGCTATATTGGTGCTTAGATTTCTTATGAGAAAATATTCAAATATTCATATGTCAAAAAGGGTACCGCGAGTAGTAAATAAAGGAAAAAACTATCAGGAGGAAACTATCTGAGTTTTACTAGACAAAAACTAAACATTCAGATACTACAAAATTATTTTATATGCAAACAATAAAACTGATACACAGGCTCAAAGCTTAAAGTGAAAACGCTATTTCTAGAAAAAAAAAGGTTTCTGCAGGGCCTTAAAAAGTCATAAAATATCTCAAAGTTTTCAACATAGTTAAATAAATGCTGCTCTCAGAATAATTGCATTAAGTGTTGTGAGACTGAGTGTAAAAACAAGAAAAAATTGCTTTATGTGTGTCGCTGGGATGAAGTCAGGTCAAATTTATTTGTGTAGCACATTTCTGTTCACTGTGCTTTATATGATGGAAACAACACATTAAGCAAACAAAAAAGAAGCATCGGATTACACTGTCAACATAAAGAGAAGTAATGAAAAGCTGTAATCTAGACTAGAATTAATCTGTGTTCCAGTCGTTATTAATCAAAGATAACTCGAAACATATTGGTTTTGCAGTCTTCTGGATTTTATTTTATTTTTTAGATTAGAGGAACATAAAAACTGAATGCTCCTTCTGATTCTGGGGATGCGGAGTGCACTTCAACTAGGAGACCTTTGATTCAACAAACAAGTCTTTAATGTAGGTTGATGCTGAGCCATCCTCCAGCTTTTACCTTGTTTTATATCAGCGGTGATCAAAAGACTAAACAAAATGTTAAAGAATAACTGATAAACACAAAAATATTGTTTTTCCAATTGTCAATTCACTATATTACCTCCTTAACAACAGCAAACTCTAATAGGAGATGATCTAAATACCAAACTAAAAGTTCCACCCCTAAGGTATTTCCTAAAACTTTTCTGAATATTGCAGCTTTGTTATTTGTGAATACATAAAGCTGTTTTAAAAGCTAATTTATGTATCTCTCTCTTCAGCAGGACAGAGTTCAGGTGAATAATGGAGTGCTGACAATCAACAACTTGAATCTGGCTGACATTGGGATGTACCAGTGTGTGGCGGAGAACAAGCATGGCCGCATCTTCACCAATGCTGAGCTCAGAGTCATTGGTAAGAGCATAGAGGCAGCACATTTGTTCTACATCTGAGTCATCAATATAATTTTACCTAAACCATTTTTCTGTTGCTTGATTCCCTATAAATCAAAGCTACATCCTTGGCTGACGTTTATGTCTATAACTCTGTCTAAGCTCACATGGCACTTCTAATTTTCTATTTATTTATTTTTTAATACATAGAGTTCACAAGTAACTTAAAAAGAAAAAAAAAATCTGTCATCTGTTTGACATGCACCACACCACGCTATATATAACCTTGGCTAGCAAACCCGACTCCTAAGCTAGAATGAATGTCTACATGTTATATTAACAATGGAGTACTTCAGACAGTTGTAACGCATAATAAAGCCATTAAAGATCATTGGCGAGGATGAGGATTCTGCCCATAAATATTATATCGTCACCCAATGAATGATTACAGAGTTGTCCTTATGACAGCTATTCTCTTCAGGACGTAGACGTCCAACTGCTCGGCAAGCCTGAAGGAACTACAGCTGGACACTCACAGGGCCTCTTGTCAGCACAGGCATGTAAATCTGTAAAATTAAGGACACTTCAACACTCATAGTATGTCTAATCATATTTGTCTGGCCGGCTACCATCCAGTGTTTGGTTTTTCTCAAAGCTAGCTTGTAGGCTGTATCTGTCATAGCAAGATAATATCCAGCAAAAGAGGCCCTCCGGTGCAATTTCCCAGAAGCCTAATCTACACTAAAAGCTCCAAACATGGCTTGTTTAAATTCAGATCCTCAACTTTCCTTGGAACATGGGAGGTGTGAGTTCAGGATGTTTCTAACAGAATCTACTGCCAAATGTTTCCACTTAACTCTGTGACAAATCTTTTATTTGTCACAGAGCCAAAATTTTGTTGCTCTCAATCAATTAAATTTCCCCTGTTTTGTAAATTAAGAAATATCCTATAATACTAAGATTAATAAACACATTTCTTGACATTTCTTGACTGTCTCAATTAGACATTTCTATGAAAACCTTGTCTATGAAAGGAGTATATATTTGTTAATCGGTGCTAAAATACTTTGTGAAAACATCACATTTCAATTGTAATTCAATAAAAATATTGAATTAGCCACGTTAATTTAAAAAGTTGTTTGACTGTTTGACTGACTAAAAAGTGGGTTCAACAACAGATCCATAAAAAAGTTCATATGGCTACTTCAACAAGCAGAGTGAGAAACATGTCAGTCTTTTTTTTTGGTGGAGATATTTTCTAGGTCAATGGCATTTGAGATATTTAATCAAAGTAAAATTTTTTCACATGCTGAAAAAAATCACTTTATGTTTTCGTTGATGCAGTCTCAGACGTTAGCAGCGACAGTTTGACTCCAAGGCTTTAGTGATGAAAAGTATTAGAAGTAAGACCTACTTCTCTCCCTTGTACTGCTGCTTTACGTTAGAGTGAAAACAGAAACGAATGGCAAGTCAAGCTTCTTGTCTATAGGAATTATTTCTATTCAAGTAATTACAAACATAACATGTTTTATCTCTAGTTAGTCAACTAAGTCATTTCACATTAGTCATTGAAAACATAATTAGTTTAAAACCTTGAAAATCCTTCTCCCTTAATTATATAGCTAACTTAAGTCTTCCTTCAGACTTTAAATGAGTAAAAACTAAAAAAGTAATTCATGTTTGCATTTCCCATGCAGTGTCAAATAATGAAACTTGATGCAGCATGTGCACCATGTTGCTGAAGCCACACTGTGTTCTCTTTAAAGAGCTTTTTGCTGAGTCGGTGCACGTCTAAAACAGCTTCAGATGGTGGTGCATTATAATTAGGGGCCTAAAGAAGCAGCAACAAACCCTTAGCCTTGTTTAACATTCTCTCATTTTAGCTTTTACACCCCCCAAAGCTCAACTCTCAATGCATAACGTCCTTCTAAAAAAACTAAAATCAAAAGAAATGCACCCTTGAAAATTGTGTACCATTCTTCATTTATGAGTATGTCTCTGGATGTGTGCAAACAAGAGCAGGATGTGAGTGCTGCTGACCCGCCTAATGGATAGAGTGACCTTCACGTCTTAGGAAACTCCTCAGTGCTCTTCCTCAGTCGCGCTGTTTCCATTTCTTTTCTTTCTCTTTTACCTCAATCAATAAATTTAACCTTCCTCCCCTTGAATTCCCTGCCTGCAGCTATTGCTCCCGACTTCTCCCAAAACCTGTTGAAGACACAAACGTTGGCCCGACAGGGCGGCGATGTCCTGATCGAATGCAAGCCCAGGATGTCTCCTCGCGGCGTGATTTCATGGAGGAAGGGGAACGAAGCCCTGCGCGAGAGCCACAGGTATCAGCTTACTTTCTTTGCCGCTGTTGGTTGAGTTTGTCTGTTCTACTAGCAGAGGAAGATTTAAAAGTTTTATTTAATTTCATCCTACTTGATATTCATGCTGACAAACTGTGAAGAACAGAATCACAGTGTGACACAATATAATTTGCATTGCAAAGCAGGGTCCGCTCTTCACTCCCTTCCCCGTTATCTGCGTTTCTTTCTTGAACTCTGTTGTATTTTCCTCCTCTCGCTGCTCTCTGCTCTGTTTGTTTAAGGTAATTGGGTGTTTCTAGACTGCAGCATTCAGATCGATGTGCCGATCCATCAGCTCATTAGCAGTACGTAAGGCCCGGAGGGTCGTTAGAGCACAAGGCAACCGGTTATACAGACCAGCAAGATGTGGAGGAAGGGGATCAAATGCCCAAAAGGACTTATCAATGGGTTGCTGCTGTGCTCACGTTCTTTTGTCATAGCAGTGGGAACACCGGGGGAATGCGCTGGACACCTTGTTTCATTAGACATAGTGTTAAAGAAAAATCAATGCAGTGCCTCCATGAGCTAAGAGAAGATAGAAAAGGAGAAGAAAATGTTAATCAGGCAGAGAAAACCGTTCTTTGTCTGAAAGCAAAATTGTGTTCTAGGTATCAAAGATTGGCAACTGGTCAGATCAATGGCGTTTATGCTCGCATTGCAGTAGAAAGGTTTTCATTTACATCCGTAGATGCAGTTGTACATTCGTAAAACTGAAGTTGAAATGTGATCAAACTCTCAATGTGATCACATTAAAAAAATATAACAGGGTCATTGTATGTGGATTCATCATTTATCAATTTTATCAGCATTTTTGAAAAATGTTCTAGACATATGCTCAACGTGTTATAAGCTGAAGACATAGTTCTCAGAACGGAGTACTTACAAATAATTATTTTCCTGCAGCATAAGTATGTGTTTTTATCCTGAATTCATCTCTTAGGTATGGGACCCTTATAAATAAACCTATACATAAAATTGAAGAATATATATCTGTATATTTTCAAAATGTGAATGTACATACAGGATATATTTTTGGACACCAAATTATATGAAAACAAAACAAAACAGGAAATCAGCTTAAGAGAAGTCTGCAGAAAATTTTTAGACAATTGAAAATGGCTCCAACATTTAAATAATAAACTCTACTGTTTATTATACATGCATACATGAAATTAGCCATTATTTAATTGCCTTATTTTCTGTGTAATCTGTAGAGTGCTTCACAACTAGTGGAGTAGTAAAACTAGTTATGAATAGGGGAAAATAACATGTTTTTTATTTATTTATTTATTTATTTATTTATTTTACTGCCTTCTGCTTTCATCCGCAACACAGATTGTGTATGATGGACATAAAATACACAGTTTAGTGTGGTCACAATATATTATTTTAATGTCAGTTTCCTTTTAAAACGTCAAGACCAACCATCCAAAATGCTGTCATGGTGATGTTCAAAATCCAGAACCATTTTATTTCTATGCTTAAATGAACAGGGTTTTATTTTCGGAAATGGTAAAAGGGCAATTCAAAAAGAACACTCTTTATTAGACTTCCAGTTGTTGGATCTCTAATAGAAAGACCTGTTCAAACACATAAGGAGTCAGGCCAACAGGCAGCACTTAGTAGTTTTCCATTGAAATCCTCTGTAATGTAAATCTTCTTTCACAGTCCTAACAAGATTCAAAACTTCAAACAGATTAAACTTGTAGAAACAGAACCATCATAAAGTTCAGCTGCACAATAATTGTTGCTCTAGTTTCTCTTTTGTCTATGCAAATGACTCATATTGTGTTTGACAACATTCTTATTTTTAGCAGAAATAAACCAGCAAGAGGCAGAGCACACCAGCTGGCACATGCAGGAAGCTGGCGGGGGTGCATATTTCTCATTTGATATGGGATTAATTGTTCAACAGCCTCGGCAGCTTTGCCACGTCTAACCTCTGGTATATCCATCTTCCAGAACAGCGGGGGTGCCACAGGTTTAGTCATCTCTCACCTCCACCTGGCAAACAAGATGCTCGGGAAGCCGAATACGCGATCGTGTTTCGTTAATTCCAAACAGGACAAAAGATGTTTTATGTACAGGATATCAGCAGAATCAGGCGCAGGATTATATGTTCCAAAATGTCTGCTAAACGTGTAGCCCAGCTTGCAGATTTATCAGCCTCTAAAGCATTGGAAGGAAAATGCATCTAAGCTGCAGCGTGCAATATCAATCATGCCCATAAAAGCAAGATTTCCCATATGAGATTTAATATCCCACCCTTGCCCTGAAGTGGGTGAGCCGCATGCAGGATGTTCGAATTTTACATTATTGCAACTTCTCTCGCCCGCCTGCTCCCCTTTTCCTGGCTTGTTAGCATTTACTTTCCCTACATTGAAACCAGGCAGTTTCCCGCACCATTACAGCGGTGGCACAGTGCTGATCCATCCTACTGGCTTAGCTAAAGTACCCATAATTCTTTCTAATCTTCCAGGGATAATGTCTTCAAGCCTCCGAGATAGAAGAAAACAAATCATCTAAGAACAACGCGGTATCCGATTAGTTAATAAAATCATACCGGGACTATACTTAAGTCAGCTCATATCCAATTCACGTATAACCAGATATTCCTGGGGTTGCTCGGCACTTACAGTATGCAGGAAGTGATGAGGTTAGCGGTAAAGCGCTTACCCTAATTAAATTTCATTGCTGACCACTGCCAGCAACTGGGAAACGGATATAAGGAATAGAGCTCCGGAATATTACCCCGAGATGAAACCACTGTGTTTAAGAGTGTTGTGCTAAACACTCTGTGCTGTTCTTTTGTCATATTATGAATCAATTTATAATCCTCCTACTGTGAGGTGGAAATTTTCCAGTTGTGTTACTAGAAACAGATTCAGCAGTTCAAGTGAAGCATTTAAGCGGCACTTTAGAAAATTGTGAGGCGTTTGTAATATACCGAGTTAATTACACAATTCTTCTGAAGTGGTTAAAATAATGTTTTCATTTACAGCCTCTTGGTTTTTTTGTAACACCGCAGAGAGACTTTTAGATTACAGCCAATAGCTCACTTTTAATGCGGGGCCAGCAAAGGGTTGAGGTAAAGTGCGTGTTTACTTTGTCACATCACCCTGGCTTTTGTGTACCCCTCACGTTTCACCAGTACCTTAATTGCTTTAGAGCAGCCTTTCAAAATATTAAAATAAAAAGGAAAAGAAGTGAGCGCATTTCTGAAAGATATTTTTCTTCACATATCCTTCTCTCTGTTTCTTTGTAGCTTTGGGGTGGGGAGGGATTCTGACATTATCGTCTGCAAGAGTTCATTGGCAAGCCTTATCCCAGTGACATCTCATATCCATAACTCTTTGTTATAGCCCATTACAAAGAAAGCCCTCAGTTCACTTAGGAGAAAATACGTCCAGCTCCGCGGGGACTGGGCGATGTTGTAAAGACTAATGTACTTTAATTCTTCATCCTTAAAAGCAATACAGGTCATTCTTGATCATTTTAAAAAGCCCATCCTCCCCTAAAAGGGGTCTTAAAGAAAAGGATGAGTTCAGGCACCTTTAAAACGGTTATATTTTTACAAAGTGTCTTAACCCCCGTTATCATTTACAGTTTAAACAATGACAAGGGAGTTTATAGTAAGTAGGCTATTTCATTTTGGAAGGAGAAAGGAGATTATCCATTTCGTAAGACAAGGTGCAATTACCAGTAAAAGAGTAAATCAAGTTATGGTTTGAAAAATACAGTTCCTGTTGTTTGACGATGTTAGAGTGAACAGAACATAGAGTAAAGCCTATTTCATACGTTCTCATCCTGCTGGACCTTAAAGCCTCACTGACAATATTTTCTATTTATGACATCATTCTAAGAATAGCAACCATCCACCCATTGTCTATATCCGCTTTTCCTTGAAGGGCAACGGCACACAGAGGACAGACAACCACTCACGCACAAACACATACGTAAGGAAAAATTAGATTAACCTAAAAGTCATGATTTTAGTGTGTGTAAGGAGGTTAGAGTAGCCAGAGTACTGAGACATACGCATGGAGAACGTTCAAACTACATGCGGAAAGACTTTAGGCTGCATTTTGAACAGAGGACCTCCTTGCCGAAATTGACTTCTATGTTCAGAAAATGACTAAAACTTTCCTAGAAATATGTGAAAGTGCAAAAAGTTACAAAAGGAAAAGTTTCCTGGCTGGAAGGGGTTCCAGAGGTGGATTTTGTGAGGGGATATCTTGCTGGATATTGCACACATAAATAATATACAGTTGTTAACAAATGTATGTCATACTCAGTGAATGTTTAAGTGTTACTTCTTTTTTTTTTTTTTTTGGCATTTTGACACAGACAACATGTGGTAAGGATCAAATTAGGACTGTAAAATTAGAATCTCAGCAGAACAGCTGTTTCACATCAGAAAATATTGATTTGTTCTGATGAACTTTATTGGATTTCACATGTTTGTAATACCTTTGATGCCTTGCCAAATTAATTATTAGCTCAAGACGCAGTGGGACTCTCTATTAACAGAGGGATTTTTTTTATTGCCTGTCTAGGTAATTTTTATGTCTGAATTGGTACAGGCAGCTTTGACTGACTAATTCTGTAATTTTGCTTCCGCGAATCTGCAAGGCTTTAATAAAACAGCTGTTCTTTGATGCTGAAGAACGCCACAGCCCTTCCTTAAATGTTCAACAATAATTAGAAATGCTTCTAAGGCTTTTTATCAGCATTTATTTTCCATCTGTTGGAAGGTCATTGTTGTGGTTGCCTTTAATTCCCTTTTTAAACAATTTTTTCAAATTTCTCTGGTTTAAAGATGTCAAATACCACAGGACATATTGGTATTTTTTTTGCTTGATATTTCTGGTTGTTAAGTAATCAAATATAGTATTTGATTTTTTATGAAGTCCCCAAAGTCCCTTTGTGAGAGGTTGCCAAGAAAATACTTTTGTTCAAGTATTTTTTTTCTTTGTAATAAAATAACTATTCACACATTCCCTCAATTTCGAACATTTGCTGCCAGTAAGTGAAACATTAATAAACACATTGGAATTCAGAGAGAGACGACCATTAGCATTTCTAAAGCAGTGACAGACTAAAGATTCTCACAAAACATTTGTAGCTCACTTTTTTGGACAGTTTACTAGTTCCTCTTAGTCAGAAGCTTTTGTTACATATTTAAAATATTCAACAGTTACATAATCAAAATCATTGCATACCATACACGGAAAATGCCACTAAGCAGCTTTTTTGTGGTTAGAAATGACGACAGTGACTATTTGCATGCAGGAGCTGGTTGCTACATCATCTAACATGTAGAGATTTAAAAAAAAAAAAAAATACTGAGTAAAAAAAAATCTCTACTTTGGAAAGTATTTTTAAAAAATGTTTTCTTGGCACAAAACTCCTTTTGTCTTCGGACAAGATTTGTGAACTGCACAGAAAAATGTTTGCAATACCTACACTTGTTAAAATAAGAGCTACGTTCTTTATTATTTAACTCAAAGCTAAGAACCTGTGATAAATAATAATCTACTAATACCTTTCATGTATAAATATCACAATCGGGACCTCCTCATTAGGATTCTTCTTCTTCTGTCTAAAGTTTGCCTGTTAAATCAAGAGAGTTCAGACATATAAAACTGGAGATATCACTGGAAAAAATACAATTAAAATATCAAAAGTTTTACCATGTACAAAACATATATTTTATATTACTCAGATAAACTAAAACGAGAAAAAAAACCAGCAAGTTTTCTGAATTATAAATGGGACATTATCAAACAGTTTTTGTTGAGGTAAAATCAGCAGATTTGGAGTCAAGCACAAACAGTTTTGTATGTAAAACAGTCACGTTAATAAATTAAACATAAGCAATCAGCTTCAGATGCAGAACTGATTAGTTCCTTTAAAAGGTTGAGCTTGTGAATGGATTGCATTTGAATGTATTATTTTCTCGATAAAGAGTTGTTTGTTGGTAGAAAAGCTTGCTGTTTTGTTTACATCTCATTTAAATTGGCACTGTCTGATCTCTATTCCTGTGATCCATGGCCGTACAATGCCCCAGTAACCCGTCAAACATGGCAACCATACTGCCTGCTGTGAGACAAAGTGGCAGCTGGCAGAGTCGAGCATTTATTGTCTGGGTGTTTCAGAGAGTAATAACAGCGCATATTAATCAATGATTAGGGGGGTAAAAAAACATGAATTTTGAAAGTTCTACATAAAATCAAAAGCCCAAATCAGTTTGTAAATATTTACTTTGTATTTTTACCCATAGGAGTAAAAATACAATAAGTAAAGAAATAAGAAGCTCAATATTTGTAATTGCCTCAATGTGTCATATTGATTTACTTAGCAAAGTAAGGAAATAATTAAACTGTTCAGAGTCAAACTGTAATCATTTAACCTTTGACGTTTCAGAACTGTCCTTCCTACTGCAAAAAAAGAATGACCAAACAGTGCAGTTCTTCTGCCTTTCACGGGATTTAATAGATTAGGATGTGATGCACTGCTTTTAGTAATTATAAAGTTCAAAAAGAAAGAGATGAAGGAAAATATGCTGTTTAAAACCAGCTGGAATGCACTGATAGACAACAAAGGCTGTAAAAGTGAACCGAAGGTAATAAAATGCAGTACTTTTTAAACACGTTAAACTAGACAAGTGATGAACTTTCATTTGAGAGCAATATGTGAATAACTGTTTTTAATGACACTGTCTAAGCGGTGGGATTTTCTTTTAATCTTTTTGTTCAGTATGGACTCAGGTTTGTACAAATGGTAAAATAATGTATTTTCACAATCAAGCAGTTAATTACTTTAGTCAGCTGCACCTCTCTAAAACATTTGAATTCGTAAATCATTTCGTTTTCCTGGGTATTCGAGGATGCTAATCTTCTTAAGTGTTTTCTTTTCATTTACTTCATCCTTGACTGAACGACTGCACAAACAAAAACACAGTAAAACAAATAATTGCATTTTTCCTTAAAACCTATTTCCACCCACAATTGCAATGTTTTCCAATGACATCCCTTTTAAAACAGTCGCAAAGCATAACAGTTACATTTCACTGAAGTTTTAAAAGGTGCCCCATGTCACCGAAAGTAAATAACACAAATTCCAAATATTATTTTGAAAGTCTTGGAAAATATGTATGACTTGTATCATATTTTTTTTCTGTGTACCAAACCAAAAATGTCAGCACTTTTGATATGCACAGTTGATCCCTGTCACTGTTGTCATGAAGTAATGATGTGAATTTTGCCCCATGAAATTATTATTATTTTCTCTCTTCACTTATGAACTTGAGGGTGACAGATCAAACTGTAAGACTTCACACAGAGCTTCAACTTACATCAAGCTGAGACACAACCTGATGAATATTCCATGCACCACTTTGGCTGTTTTTAGACTTTGAACTTCTCATTCCACTTTTAACATGGAGTCTAACGGTAACATGTAGTGTTTTGATCTCTACAGAATGATGGTGCTGGATAATGGAAGCCTGCGGCTATCCAATGTCACTAAAATGGATGCTGGGATCTATACATGTGTAGCCAGAAACCAGTTTGGAGTAGCGAGCAGCTCTGGAAGCCTTTCTGTTAAAGGTAAGTTCTTGAACTGGTTTGAAACATTTGCATTTACTTACTGACTGTTGCTGATTATTACTCCCATATTACAGTTTCCAGGCATGTGTCCAAACATTGTACTAAACAAATTCACAACACCTAATTTATTGATAAGAGGATGGGAGAACCTCTATCTTTAAAAGTGTCTTTGACCACTCCTATTTAACTGAATATTAAAAATTAAGTTGTGCTTTAGAAAATGTAAAGACTAATCATGGTTTGATGTGGTCCTATTTCAATCAATGCAAACAAATAATAAAAGAATAAATATTAATTTTGAAAACATTATTTAATTGTAAATAAAAAAAGCAGTTAGTTTTTATCAATATGCATAGCATTTCAACAAGTATCCAGCATCAAACTAACTATAAGTTTGGTTTGATATTGTCAATAATAAAGGATAAACTGGTGTTGACCCTAGATATGTATGTACATCATACAACACTTGAAATTGGTTCAACTCTACCGATATTTTTAAATTACTTTAAGATTGTTTGAGACAGATAATATGTGGTGCTAAAATGCACTGTAAAAGCACATTTTGGGAATTCTGAAAGCTTCCTTGAGACACAAGACTAGCCTGTCATGCTTAGTGAGCTGCATAGTTTATGACTGCTAAAAAGCTGGACTCAGCATTGCAACTTTAAAATAAAACCAGACATAATAAAATTCAATCTCTGTTTCACCCTAAAGTTATTTCAGTATTCATTTAATGTCTGTTCTTCATATTCATTCAGTCTGCAACGAATCTAGTGCTTTAAAAGAAGGCAGCGAGTTCTGGGCACTCCATTTGCATGGAGAGTGGCCTAGTTTTTGTGGTATCCTGCAGAGCAATTTCACAGATATTACACTCATTCTGTTTTTACATCAAAAGTGTTGGACCAATGACTCCTGCATATGCAATGATCAAAGGTGGAAATAACAAATTGCACCATTTATTTAGTTAAATTCTCCTAATTTTATGTTGATAGCAGTAAAGATAACCTTTGTGTATGAAGGTAATAAGGCAGGGCAGCAGAGATATTTCCATGGGAAACATTGTTTTTGTAGCACACAATCTCACATCATAGAAACTGATTTCCACTTAACTACTTATCCTTTGCAGTTAATTTGCATGTATGTATTCAAGAACGTGAGTGCAGCTGCCTCAATGCACTTCTTGATTACTGTGATTCATCTGTGGGTTAGGTTCTGTTCAACAGACTCAAATAGCAATGTTAAATATTTATGCTAACATGAGAAAACATAAGGATTCCTGTAAAACGGTCCTGAGAAAACATGGTACCTTCAGCTAAAGATAAAATACGGATTAAATGGAAAGGATGTTGCATATATTACACATTCTTTCATAAAGGAACTAGAAAAAAGAATGTTGACAGAAATCTGCATATCAAGACAACACCAGACTGTTGTGTCACTGTTATTGTGGTGAAAAAGATGGAATATAAGATCCACCGCAGAGGAAGCCTCAGACAAATACATTTCCAGTAACCACATTCCATTGCAGTCTTTTGCATTGATTTGTTGCACATTCAAACTGAGCGTGCAACAAAGCACAGCAAGTGGATATTTAGGTTTCCACAACGGAGCCACAGGCTGTTGCAGTACAGAGCCAGTCTGAGCTGTCACTGAGCGAGGGATTGCAGTCAGATGCTGCTGTAACCCAAAGGCCTCAGAGAGTTTGCTATTTTAGGTTCCGTCTTTTAGCTGCAGATGACAACTTTACTTTTTCCCTGTCTGTCCTGTCAATCTTATAAGATTGAGTAGAAGATCTGGCCAAAAAGACAGGAAAAGTTCAAAAAGAGGAAAAACTTTATATGTCATCATACTCTGTTTTAAATTCTAATTGGTGCTTTTTTTAATCATTTAACAGAGATTCTAATTCATCAGATGAAATAAAGCTATTGCTTTTTTAACCATTTTGGAGTAGATATGTTTAAATGCACAAAAGGGACATGAAGTTGAAAATAATTGTATGTAGAATAGAATAGAAATATACTTTACTGTCCCACAGTGGGAAAATTCAGTTGTACGAGTGGCAAAGTAAAGGCAACCAAGGCATGTAGATTCAAGCAAACATTAGAGCATAGAAGTATATGCAAAAAGAAAACAACAAAATGATATTATTGTACATTAACAAATACATACACTATATGTAGAATTCACTACTGACATCATTTTCACTTTCAAGCCTTCCGCAACCTTCCTACCTCTTTTACTCTGTTCAAGTAGCTTTTTTAACTCAGAACATTAAAAAAATAAAAACTTTTTCCGGCTTTCTATTTATCTGAAATCTGATTTTGAAAAACATGGATCAGCTGCTACACACTGATGTTTAGATATTGCAAGAGGAAATGTCGGTGATTGTCTTTACTACAATTTGGGAGCAATCATTCGAAGCCCTGAAATCTTGTTATTGTTTTTTAATCTAAATAATAAGCCCTATGAGTCACCTGATTGTCCCAGCAGATGTACACACACAGAGGAAAACAAAGAACACATCTATTTTACCAATAATTTATTTATGTTTTCTTCCTAACGGGCAGAGGAAACAAGTAAAACCAAACAGCATCCAAGCAACACAGAAACTCCTTTGTTTTTCTGTTTCCTTTATGTCCTTTTATCAGGCACAAACTTTGGATCCATCTGACTCTCTCATCTTATTTTGATGCCTCCAGTCACCACTTGATTCTTTATCCTATCTGGAAGATGATATATAAGATAGTTATTTTTCTAAAAATCACTCTCTAAAGGATCTGTCACATATGTGCTTCTTTCTTTTGGAAACATTATTTTATTACCTCACCATCTCACATCAAAGAAACTGATTTCCAGTTACAGTAACTAAATGTGTGATTTCCAGTTAATGTAAACAGCTGTTTACTTGAGAATATGTTCTCTGGGAATTTAATTCTTAATGTCAATGGATTATGTAAAGTTACTTCCTGATCTTTTCATATATTTCTTGTCACACAAATACAAATATTGTATATCGCCAATGTCTGATGCTAAAACTATAGTTAGGTATTTGGATATTATTATTTTTCTCCTACTTTGCTGTTACTCAGGTTGTTCTTATGAGATCTATGGCACAACTTGTTTCTAATCTGTAGATGATAGCTTTTCTCAGGGGTCCTTGAGAAGACTCTTGGAAACACTGAAACTAGGTCTATTTTTTGAACAATCTCTTTTCTTATCTGTTTCTCTGTTTAGAGTCTAAAAATGAGTAGGTCTTTGTGACATGCTCTACAGTAGCCTTTGGCATCAGTCCATTGGTTCCTTTTGAATTCAGCAGCTCTGGGGCCTTGATAAAGTAAATGGGGGCTAGGAAGCTTTTCAAAGATCGCTGTGCCTTTCAGGGCGTTTTAGTTGGCTATTGTTGAACAGCTGATTGGTACATTGAGGCGATGATAAAAGGCAGTCAGACAGATGGGCCAAAACTTTTTTTTTTTTTTTTTTTTGGTCATATTCTGTAGATTCAAAGAACTCTTGCTCTTAAGAGTACTTCAGAGAAGTATTGATCTTTTTCACATCTTGTATTGCTACAGCCACAAACTTCAATTAACCTTTTTGAAACTGACCGTGATAGACCAACACAAAGTAGTACATTGTGAAGAGAAAGGGAAATCCTAATAGATTTAAGTAGCTCTCATCCAACTGTATGCTTAAGGTGGTTGTCTTGTCAGACGCTGAATGTCGTCTGTTAGGATTGCCAAAGCTCAGACAAGGTGACAAACCTAATAATGTGATGGAATCTGGAGAAATAGCCATTTCCTTTGGACTGGAAATGACATTGAGGAACTTATCACTTTGTAATTATTACTCAAAGAAAGTAAAACAGAGGCCACTTATTGTTAGTGGCCTCTGGAAGTAAGACACAAGACTCTTTGCCTTCTCCCTCCTGCAATGTTTAATTCATAACTGTTTCTCAAAGTAGCTCATAGTCTTGCTTGGTTTGTTTAAGATTTCAGTCTATTAAAATCAGATACGGCAGTACAAGGGATTTTCTGGCCATTTCTAAAGAGCAGAGTCAACACCACTGGTCTTTTAAAATGCCTTTTGGTGGTTCCTTTTAACATGTTTTCTGGATTAGGGGTTTAAACAGAAGCCCTGTTTTACTCTTTTCTTCTGCACACTTTACATGCACAAGAAGTTTACTGTAACAGAGAAAAACATAATATATGTCTATACTGATGGACAAATGATACTTAAATCTACTTTGCACAGTAAACGTATGAAAGATTTGCATGGAATTTAAAAGTGGTCTAGTGTTTACTATATGCGCCCCTTGTTGTATCAGAAATATATTGATAAATCGTTGATCAGCACAAATAAAACCAGACTCAACCTAGATATCTTGACTCGTGTTTTTGTCATAATGCCAGTGTGGTTGATTGGACAACTGTGCATTAACTACAATAAAATCAGTCAAAAAAGGGAAGTCTATTCAGAGAAAGAATGTAAATCCCTGTTTTACTCTTCTACAATAACTTGTGCTCCTTGTAAAAGTGCCCAAATTAAAATGGTCAAGCAATGAAAGCAAGCGAGTTTAATATACAATAGTTCAAGTCAAAAAAGCTGAAGAGCTGATTAGCAAATGAGAAGCAGGTGGCTGATTATAAACAGGATGCAGCTTTTGAGGGAAAGCAAGTAACCAAGCTGAGGAAAAAGGAGCGGTATATAAACGGATATGGACGGAAAGCACAACCAAACTCTCAAAGATCGTGACACAACACTACTTTACAGCACACCACAGCTTACAGTATAACAGCAGTCATTCATTGCACAAGTTTTGCTCCTCTCATTTTTTTGCCGCATGTGCCAAACTTTCTCGAGGCTCACCTGGAATAAAACGTAGTGGGCAGTTGCTTTTCCTCGGGAGCTGCGAGATAAACAAGTCAGCTTGTTTTGACAGAGCTGAATATAGACCTTTACTTCTTCTGACATGTTGCATTGCTAGGCTGTCCATTAGATGCTTATGACATGCCTGCAGAATTCACAAAGGACAGGCGTATAGGCCCCTCTGGATGGGACCAATTCTCTGCACAGCACTACTGCTGAATGAGACATCCAGCTGAGACAACCAAAGATTATGTTGACGGGCACCATAGAGAGGAGGAAATTATGGTGCTTTTTGTCGCACACAAGCAGAGCCAAATTACAGACTGAAAGCTGATCTATTATAAAGTAGCTGGAGGTTTTTCTTTTGTTTTAGATGCTTTTTTTTTTTACCACCGTGCTTTTGTGTATATCAATGGATCAGATGCAAATGGAGGTCACTGTCAGACTCAAGGGATTTGTTTCTTTTTGTTAACATCTCACATCGGAGTAGATCAAAAGATGAGATTTGTTTTTGCAATTATTCATCAGAGTTCGGGAGAAGACAAAACAGTTTTGCTCAACATGGTAGCTAGTTGGTCAGTGTGCAGGGGGTTATTCAGACTGAAAAAGAACAAAACCAAAAAAAACCCTACTATGTTATCAATGATTTATGTCCTGCAAATGTTTTCTGTTATTTATAGAGGCAACCACGATCACGAGTCCAGCAGGGCACCTGGATGTGACCGTTGGAGAGAGCATTGTGCTGCCCTGCCAGGTTTCACACGATCCGACTCTAGATCTGAAGTTCACCTGGTTCTTCAATGAGCAGGTCATCCACTTTGGAAGTCAAGGGGCCTATTTTGAAAAAGTCGGTGGGGTAAGTCCATGTGTGCATCTTTGCATTTTCTCGTTTGAGTGACTTCCGTGTAACGCATGAGGAAAATACAAACTACGTTTGCCTGGACGGTGGACAATTTAACTTTGTGCCGTTGTATCTGCCAAGTCAAGGTTTTAACAGCAGATCCTTTAAGTCCTGTAAGTTGAGGTCTCGCTGAAAGAGTCCATAGCCATAAATGGCTGTAAACCCTTACTAGTTTGATCCTATGCAGAAACATAAGCAGCAAACTTTGATGCGTTTGCAGCAACATTAATTTCTTCAGATATTTAAGCTACAGTAGCTCTTCGGTTGGATCGGACCACAAGGGCCAGCCTTTAATCCCAACAAGACTCAACAAACCTTTTTCACCCATGGCCTTGTAAGACCTTCACTCCCGTTTTCCTTCATTAGGCCTAATTTTATAGATCAGAACAGCTACAGAGTCCTCCCACTAGCAGCTGCAGAAATAACCAGTATGATGCCTGATCTGTGTATGTATACTTTAGACAGCTGCTTAAACATGTGCTCACGGTTTTGATTCAAAATCCATTTGAAGAGATATGTTCTACTGAGCTGACAACTTTTCATTAGATTAAAATAAATAAAGCTTCTTGAAAGTTTATATTTCCATTTCTTTGTAGTGACTGCTTGCACATATATAAAAGCTTTCTGAGTCTGATAAAATTATTTCAAAGTCCTTGGTTAAAAAACTTTGATATATTCAAAACATATTTTTGATCTTTACACATAATTCATAATTCAAACTGTTTTTTACGTTGAAGAGATTTTTCAGGCAGGTACGTTTGAGTGGCTAAAAGAAACAGCTGCAGCTGGTTAGATTTTTCATTTTTAATTTCAAAGTGTGAGTAAATGTTCTAAGGTTACTTAAGAGGATCGATCCTGGTTTTATTTAATAGTCCTTTTACAAAATAAAAAGATGTCTTGTTTGCTCAGTTTGTGAATTACAGTCACCTCCTTCATTAGTGAAAGAGTTGGATCCCAGCCTGCCACTTATTCAGTCTCACTAAAGATCTTTGAATAAGGATAAAGATTTTTAGCTCACCTTTTCATACTAAGCCTCTTTTGAACGACACCAGGAGATTTATGAATAGTCTATCTCTGTGTTTTTTATTCAAACAATTTTTTATGCAACTCAGTGCTACATGGTATCTACCATGACTTTACCATTGCTAGTCAGGCAGCGATCATGACCCGAGTATTTTTTTTTTTCATGTGTACTTTCTAGCAGCAAACATCTGGTTGATTAATTTTGACTTTGAGATATTCAAAACATGCATGATGTAATAAAATGTGAAAAGACAATTAATAAGATTGGCAACAGCAAGAGCTTAAAGAGACAGAAGGCACAGAGTTAATCTGGACAACTTTGAAGGAGGTTATACATCCTTTTGCAAGCTTCTTTCTCACTTAAGTAAAATACATTTTACACATGAAAATGTTTTAAAAACAGATACATTAGAATAGGTAGTTGTTATTTTTTACCTTTTTATCAAACCTTGATTAGGGTGGCTGAGCCATTCTCTTCCTCCTTTGCTGTTCTCAGCATTACCTCCGTCCAAAAGGTTCTCCATCCTGCCATTTTCTGTTGGTAATAAAATCTGGAAAACATGTTTATTCAAAAGGAAATATTCTGGAAAAATTGTATTTTGATTCAATTTTAACATCAATATATAGTAAAAGTGTAAATATCAAATAATTTGACTATTACTACAGCTGCCATTCAAAACATAGAAAATCATCTTAAAGGTCGTCTGATATAATTTGATATTTGATTCCGTTTAACGTATTTTATGTATTTTTTCTTCACCTAAATTTTGCAAATGCAGATCAGATGTTCAGGATAAGGAGTGACATTTATCCATCTTCTTCTCGTTAAAGTTCAACAGACAGAATTTAGACTTCTCCAGGATTTCTCACTTCTTCATTTGATTGTATAAGCTCAGGGCTTCTTTTTATGCTATATATTAAGTTTGTCAGAGTGAAAGATCTTTAATCTGTTCTATCCCAAGTTTTGTTGCTTTAATGATGGCAGGTGTTTTTCAAAGAGTGAAAGATTGGGAGCAACTGCATTTTTATCTCCATGAAATGTCCCTGATTTTACATCAAAGTAGTTTCCAGTGTCGCTTCTCCCTTCACAGTTTCTCACTTCTCGGAGATAAGACATCAACTTTATATCGGCTGTAACTTTAAAGTTCAGAGTTAACCGTGTGTTTGGCATTGAGTGGTTTTCTGTAGACTGAAAGGAGCCAGGGCGTCTAAAAAGAAATGGAGCTGAAAGAAACTTTTTAATTCCTCACAAAAAGTTGCCCTTATAAATGAGAATGAGAGCAATAATCGGTTATTTAATGTCCCTGGATGAGTGTCGTCTCTCTCCCTTTTCTTAATGAAATAAACAGAAGAGGACCAGAAATTGCTTTGACATTTCACTTACTTTACCTGTTCCCTTTATTCACTTTTGCAACTCCATGACTCGGCCAATTAAATGTTCTTTTTTTTGTTTCCTTTATTATTATTTCTTTCTTTTTACTGTTTTTACTTACCATGTATTTTATTTCTGACACCTCCGTCTACAGCGTTCAGCAGGTGACATCATGATCCGGAACATCCAACTGAGTCATGCTGGGAAATACACCTGTGCAGTTCAGACCAAGGTGGACAGTGTGTCCATTGCTACAGATGTAGTTGTCAGAGGTAAGGAAGGATCCTCCTATACAAAAAAAAAAAAAGGTGTAAAACTACCAGTGCAAGGTAGCACACTCAGTTGGCCGAGACGAATGGATCATAAAGAGTGGAGCTAAAAGCTTTAACATCAGATGTGAACACCCACAATGATTAAAGGCACCCCCAGTAGAGCTGTTTAAAATCCCTTGAAATGAACCCATCTTTAATTACTTATCTTAACATAATCTCTCACTCACACACGCACACACACACACACACGCATATTTCATTTAGTACAATAATTGAATTGGGAAAAGTTCTGCATTCAGAAAAGATTGCTACCAACAAAACCCAGAGTGCACAGTTGTTGTTTCCTTCTGATATCAATATCAATACTTTATCCATGCCTCTTTTGCAAATATTTCATCTGTAGCAGATACGATTGGATTTGCAAAGAGAAATCTTCTTTGACAAACACATTTTTAAAAAACTCTTGGTCTCTGAATTGAGAAAGGCCCATGAAAAAGATTGATTTCCCCTCTTCAGAACCACTTCTTTTTTGATTAAGCCGAAAATGTTAAATCTTGATCCTTGTAAATAAATAAATAATACATGACTTTTCTCTATGAAGGCCACCAGAGTTCTTTTTAAAATATCCTGATGTTTTATTCCACCATTTGCTCCAACATGGATCCCCTGGGCCTTAGTATCACAGATCATTCCCTGTACCTTACAGTGGGCATGAGGTGCTTTTTTTTTGTTTGCATACACCACTTTTGTTCTTAAATTGTAAGACTTTGTGGCACAAACAATTTTGCTCCCATATTGCCTGCTTAGACATTTACCACTATGCCACACAATCTAATCACCACAAAAACAGTCACAGATTTTTGAATTTAGTCATTTTTAAGACCACTTGATAGTACCAGTAGAGTCTATTACAATGACTAGGTAATACTTGTGAAACAAAGTAATAATAGCTACATTAGAAAACTTCTTATGAATACATTTCAGGAACTGCAAATAAGAATAAAAGAGGAGTTTTGACTGGCTTTGGATAGGTTTTGCACTTCAGATGCTGAAAATCATTTGGAGCTGCTACCCTTAATTTCCCTTTCTTCTAACCTATTTGTTCAATCAGCTTTAAGCATGGCCCATCCACTCCATGTCCTACGTCTTCTTCGTCGTGTCTTCGTTAATCTTTGCTGTACACATCTTCTGTGTGAGTGAAGTGCAACTAATCATCCTTGCAGGTCCTCCAGGCCCACCTTTGGATTGTCAGGTCACTGAGATGACTGAGACTACTGCCTCTCTTTCCTGGAGGCCAGGGCTGGACAACCACAGTCCCCTCCTCAGCTACACCATCCAGGCTAGAACACCCTTCTCTCTTGGATGGCAAACCGTCGCCACCGGTAGGCTGGTGCAATTGAAGACATTTTCTTTAGGTCTCTGAGAATTACAGTTTAAATCTGTAGATTTTTTTATTTTTTCTTTACAACACTAATAGTGATGTGATGAGAATAACACCTTGGAAAAAGATGTTTCCCCTGTATTGATGAGATCTTTGTCTGATGATTCTCAGTCCTAGAACCGTTAAAGGGAAAACATCTCTCGGCCACAGTTACTGACTTGAGTCCCTGGGTGGATTATGAGTTCAGAGTTTTGGCAACCAACAGTGTTGGAACAGGAGAGCCTAGCAAACCCTCAAAGAAGACCCGCACCAAAGAAATGCGTATGGATTGTTTATTCTCTCTCTGCTGATAAATGTTTACATGACTGATGTCCAGTAAACAACATCAAACAACCATCAGTAGCTAAATGTGCTGTTTGGCATAGCCAGAGGAGATTTTATTTATTTAGGAAGAAGAAATAATCAACCAAACACAATTTTGTTTTGCTTTGTACTCACTTTTAGCTCATAAAAATAATTGGCTCATAAAAATGAAGTTTAAGCAGTTCTGAATCTGTTGTCAGCTATTTCAAAGACATCAACTTTAAACTTATCATTACAGGATTTATAAGAGTGCATCTTAACTAAGTAGTGTTCATTGACAAAGAGGCTATATGGCATTAGGCTGTGCGTACAGGCCGGTGCAAACTGTCAAAACCTTCAGATCCTGTTTCAATATGTGAATTCTAGGTCAGCACAAATTAATTAAATTCAGTTCAGTGAATCTCAGTAAAACTAAGCTCACTGTAGTCAGATTCAGAATTATACTAAAGTGACGCTCAGCTTCACAGGAAACCTTCAGCAAAGCCAAAATCAGGAATAGTGGTCATTTATTTCAATTGTTTTGGGGCTAAGAAGACACAGAGTATCAAATAAATAACTCAAAAAATAAATAAAAGTAGTAGATTTCAGTAATACATAAATGAAAAGTAAAGACACCTTTAACAGAATAGATATTGAGAAAACCCAGTATAATGTAAACCTATAACTACTACTTTTCTCAAAGAAAAGGTTGAAAAAAAAAGGCCTGTAATGCAGATCATTTGGTCTGCATTACAGACAAAACCTTTAAGATCGTTGCGTAAGAGAGGAACCTGATAAACTATTCTACCTTTAGAAACTCCAAGAACTCCCAATAAATCTGCAAGTAGGGAGCAAAGTGCTCTTGGGAATATATGGAATGATCATATCTATATTTTAAGATGTAAGTTGAAAGGTAAAGAATTTGTAAGTAAGAAGAATAATGTAAAGCTCAATTCCACATTTCACAGGTAGTCAAATAGGAAAATATACCTTGAGAAGTGCTCTGACTTCTTTCACTTTTCATCAACTCTCGCTTCAGTACCTTTAAAAGAGCTGAAGGCTTTTTATTGAAATTCACAAATACCAAAACGCTTCCTGTTTTCTCAAATTAAAATCAGTCAACAAACAGCATGACATGCCGATAAATGTCAAGGACTCAAAAGAAGAAGAGGAACACATCCACCCATTCCTGCTTGATTTTGCTCAGGTTTTGGAGTGTTTTCTAGCAATCAGAGAACAAGAGGCAGGGTAAGAAAGAAGTGCACAAAATGTTACATGTTAAAACGACAAATATAATTGAGTTGTGTTTGAGGAAACCTTATTTGTTTGTTGTGTCCTCAGATTTTATTGTGTATCGTAGCCTATACCTGACAGTGAAATATCATCTTATCAACCAATGCTCCTTCATCGGATGTATCAATAGAAACTTTCTTGATTACATAAAAGCACAAATTCGTTCATGTCACGTAAGTGATATAAAAATAAAAATAACAGAAACAATTAAAATAAGGTTTGGACTGTGTCAGCTTTACATTTGATATATTTTTCAACACCTGTTTGTGTCTAACAATATTGAAAAACATCATAATTCATATATAACGCCTAGAATTTGGCTGAACTTACCAATATTTTTGACCTCTTAGTTCCCAGAGTGACTCCAGCGAGGGTGAGTGGAGGTGGTGGAGGACGATCAGAGCTCGTCATCACATGGGAAGTAAGTATCCAAATAAATACCAAAGATTCTTATGGTTTTAGTTGCTTTCTAGTAGTTTGATTAGGTTGTACTCGTGCTGTGTGTTTATGATCATTTTTGTATTCTTGTGTTGCTAGACAGAGAATTTGCAAATGAAGTGTAATTGTGTGGTGACTGGTGTAAAAGTAATCTTCACTCATGTTTTTCTTTTTTTTTTTTTATTATCGTATTCCTTTGTATTTTGATTTCAGTTTAAAAGACTGGAGTATGTGAGGAATACATTTTCAACTTGACTTGGATTGCTCTGTTTTAATTCTTCTTAGTAGCTCATGAATTTAGTTTTCCTGTCATTACTCTCTTCAAAGTGCTGTGTTATTTCTGTATCAAATGCTGATTTATGCTTCGGGGAGATAATTTGGATCATTTAAAAAACACAGAGTTAAAACCTGTGATCCGGTTTGTTGGGTTAGATAATTAGATTAGAGACCAGAAGCCTCATTTTTAGGCCACCTTTTTGAACTACACGTCAACTTGATGAGATTTCACCAACCCTGAAGGTGTTCTGTGGTACTTGGCACCCAGAAGGTACCAGCAGATACTTTACGTGTTGTAGGTTTTAAATCAGAGCTTCCAGGGAACTGATTTGTTTGTGAAGCACATTAAACATGTTCTTGATCAGATTCAGATCTGGAGAAGTCGGAGGCCAAGTTAATACCTTCTAGTTGGTTTTGTGAGCCCTAAAACATGTCTAAAACATTGGTTTGATTTGTTGCTTGGAAAATATTCCTGCTTAAGGAGAAATACTGTTTCCAACCTGATGGTTCTGCAGTCCCAAACTGTGATGTACCTCTCATACCTTTCGATCACAACTATCCTGAACGTTTTTGGCACTTCATCTGTTAAACTCCAAGCATGCGTCATGAGCTGATGTTGATCTTGGTTGTCCCACTAGAGCAATTTTAGAGATGCTATGACGCAGCTGTCTTGTCATTACCAGACAAGACAAATCCTGACAATTGTTTTTAGGTTTTAAAGCATCTGCTAAAAGACGAAATGTTCATCCGCTACCTAAAATATACCAAATTGCTGGTGATGCAATGAACAGATTATAAGGATGATTCATTTTGTGTCAGTGGTCGTCATGTTTTGCCTATTTGGTTTATGTAGAATAGTATTTCTGACATCCACATTCAAATGTTTGTCAATGAAACTTTTATAAGAAATGATATTTTTAATAAAGCTGAATGAGAAAAAGAATAAGTAAACACCACTCATTTGAGCTAAACAGCAGTACAATTATTAGCACTGTTGCCTCACACCAAGAATATCCCTGAATCAAATCCTTTTCAGCCCTTTTCTCTGTGGAGGCTCTCTGTTGATACTTTGGTTTTCTTCAAAAACATGAATGTTAAGTTAAATGCCACTTTAATTTGTCATTTGGTGTGAATGAGTGTGTGGTTGTTTGTCTTCACTGTCCTTTTGAACTTACAAAGTTCTCAGTAGGGACCCCACCTCTTGCTCATTTACCTTTTCAAATTTGGACCAGACTGACCATGCAAAGTTTGGACCATAAAATGAATTTTAAAACCAATGTTTGCTTTTTCAGTACGCCAGAGAATAGATTATTCTTTCCAACCCACACTTTGGCCTCAATGCTAAACATGAGTCAATCTCAACCAAACTATTCACCGAACTCTTTTAGGTAAATCAGTTCAAGACTGCATTAGTCCATATTTAACCCTTGGCTGGATTAGCAAAATATCCCAGATTTGGTTGTTTCATTCAGCATTACATTTGCAGTACATATACATTTCTGTAAATTCTGTCATTTAAGCTTGTTTGTAATGAGTCCTCTGTCTGTCATCTCCTGCCTGCTCAGCCGGTTCCTGAGGAGATGCAGGGTGGGCCGGGCTTTGGCTATGTGGTGGCGTTCCGCCCGCTTGGGGCTCAGGGCTGGATGCAGGCTGCCGTTACGTCCCCTGATGCTTCAAGATACGTATTTAAAAACGAGACCATCCCTCCCTTCTCCCCTTATCAAGTCAAAGTCGGCGTTTACAACAACAAGGGCGAAGGACCTTTCAGCCCGGTTACTACCATCTACTCAGCAGAAGAAGGTGCGCAAAATAAAGCATCTTGTCTTCCAAAACCGTATGAAGTCACCTCTGCAGACTGTCCAAAAATATGTTAACAAACGATTATATTTCCAGATGTTGAAATTGGCATCTGTTTCGTATTTCTGCAGCATCAAACCTCCATTCTCTTGTAATACTTTCACTTGTATGTGAAATATGACACCAAAAAAAGAGAGGGGTGTTTCTGCACACAGTTATGAACAAAACAAATTGAGCTGCACTATTGTTTTTAGAGTCATGCTGTGTTTGTGGGTGTAGAGAATGCATGTAATTCTAAGCATCATGTGTGCCTCAGAACCCAGCAGAGCTCCAGTGAGGCTCAGGGTGAGGAGTGTTTCAGCATCTGAAGTGGAGGTCACCTGGAAGCCGCTGGCGTGGAGCAACAGCCGCAGACGTATCCTCGGCTACGAGGTCAGGCCAGCAGATGCTCACATAATTTGACATGTAAAGGACGCAGACAGAATTGGCATTATTTTTTTTTATTTAAGAATGAGGTGTTCTCTTTGCGTTTCCTGTGTTATTGTTTATTTAAAATCAATTGTTTTACACTTCATGCAACAAGGGCAGGAGTTAAAATAATAGACTCGAACCGATGAAGTGTAACCCGAGCATCTTTTGTGTTTAGCTGCTTTACTGGGGAGAGAAGGAAAAGCCGGATGCAGCCAGTGTGGTCAGAACAGAGGGGAATAAAACATCAGTACTCATCAGGGATCTGGAGGGCAGCAGTACCTATTACATGTCCCTGCGGGCCTATAACAGTGCCGGAGTGGGTCCACAGAGCAGCATAGTCAATGTCACGACCAAGAAACCACGTAAGGACTCCACTTTAAAGATGCTGTTGGCGAATGGAAATGTGCTTTTGTGTGTTGTATTTTCCTTGTTCCTGTCTTTTTTTGTCGTTTCTTCATTTCACCCTACCTTTAGGGCCAGAGTCTATTGCGCACATATTAGATTGAGGAAAGTGGTCAGCATCAACTGTAGCCTTTTCTCTGCGTCAGCTGATATTTTACAAAATTTGTGTGTCGCACCTATACTTAATGGAGTGTTTTTTCTAAGGGGGGATTATTAAACACGTTCATTGAATTTGACTGGTTGCACAGATTTGAATTGATCAGTTTTCTCTAAGAGGGTCAAAATCATGTACGCACTCTAAAATATATCATTGCTTCTCCTAAACCAAAATATTGATGGGGATGTATATATACATTGGAGCCTGTATGTATAATTTTGACCCTGTCTTGAAAAAATCTACAGTACGTGATAATAATGATTAAAAGTCTATCGAATTTCTTTGTTATATAATTATCCCAACACAGGAAAGGAGCAGCTCAAATAAATAATTCAGGACGTAAATTGATATTAATATTCTTTCCCAAGATAAGTGAACTACAGCTGAAAGACTCAATGAGGAATTTTTCACCCTCAAAATATCCGTAGTCACTGTTATAAATATTTTTTTTGTGTGAACAGATTTATATGTAAATATCTGTTTCATTAACTGTCGGTGTGTTTCGTCAATCTGGGGAAAGATGAATTTTTTTCTCCCCTTTTCTTGTACCTTGAATGCACCATTCACATACTTTATGTGAATGTGCACACAGTGTACATTACTGTGTCATAAGCATATGCACAAATATTTAGGCATGCTCAATAGAACCTTGTGGTGCAGATTATTAAAAAAAAACAAACAACACTTTTCAGTCAGGGATGTGACATTTAAACATGTTTAGCTTTATTTGATGTTGGATGTTTGAAAATCTTCCACCCCTTCAAGAATACAGAGGCTTTACAAACTGTCATCAAGTATCTGGGTTACTTATTGATTCAACCACTTGTTGCTTTTCTTCTTGCACTCATGCCACACCCTGTCGTCCATTTCCAGCTCCCAGTCAAGCCCCAATTAAAATCATGTGGAACACTTCCAACTCCAAAGTCATTCTGAGGTGGGACCAGGTACACGCCTTGGAGAACGAGTCCGAAGTCACGGGATACAAGGTAAAACGTAGAGATGCCGCACCTAGGAGGAATCACAGTTATGATGAAGAGTTCATAGTTTTATACAGACTTATAGTCCTCATAAGACTATAAATTGACATTTACATAATTTTAAAAATATTAGTGTACTGTGTAGTTACATTAGCCTGTAAGTACCTTTATGCTCTTTAAATCAGCTGGTAAACAGCATCACTACAAAACAACTAACAAATCATTATGTAACTCTGTGTAAAGAGATGGGGAATGTTTTCTAGATTCGTAATATTAACAATAGCTGGTATGTTTAGGTGGTCGTTTTTTCCTTTCTAAACGCTCCACGTGTTGGTAATATATGATTTTCATTTTTAGCCATGAGTTTTCTCCTTCTTACATCCTTACACAGAACATTAAACTCTCATGTTAAAGAAATCGTCAGCTGACCTGACGGTGTCCTTTAATACCATTACATACGTTGACCTCACAGGGGCTCAAAAGCCAGGAAACTCAAGAGACTCGAGTGGCATTTCAAAAGGCAACATCTGAACTCACGCAGCAAAAGGTTATGCACAAAAAAATCAGCCCTGAACAAGCTAAGCACAGGAAAATACAGCTGTAAACCTTTAGAAAAACAACTGCAGAAATTTTTTGAATGATTACTGGATGCTTAAAGTCTGGTGAACAACCACGGTGACATAAGTGGGGTTAGAAACGGCAGACATGGGGAGCAGCAGTGGGAGGCAGGGGTTGGCGCGAGGCCAGAGCAGGCAGGAATAGATAAGACCGAGATATAGTAGCAAGAGCCAGAAAGACAAGACAGATAAGTATTTCATGAAAAAGCAAGAAACCAGAAAATATTTATGACTGAAAGGATTTATGCTCATCTTCACATTGTAAAATATTGACGTACAATACAAAATATTGTCTACTATAAAGCCACGACATTTTGTAAGCATAGAATGAATAAGAAAAGGGTTTTCTTTACAAGGAAACCAAGGGTAATAATTTACTATATATGATAAACACATTAGCATTTAAGTATTACAGTTTGTTTGCTTAACTGTGGAATATGTAATGTAGAAAATGACACCTCTATAAGGATTCAAAGAAGCACTTTATGCAGAGTGAATAGGGAGCAGGGGAGTGATTTTTAATAAAGAAAAAAGTTGCAAATCAAGAAATCTGATAGAAAAAGAAGAATTCACCCACAGTGGACTTTAGACATTATTATAAGATGTGACATAAACCAGAGAAAACTAAAGATATGGAGTTACTGTGATAATAATAAGAGTAGAACAGAGAAATTACACAAACAAACTTGAACAAAATTAAGTAATTAGAAGGCAGAGTAAGGAGGAAAACTATTTAGCAATATCCCAATTAAAATCTAACAAACAGGATTTTTATCTGGGAGTTTTGATCAGTTTTCAATAGTCCAGCTCAATATTAATGATGATAGAGTACAATCAAAGCCTGTAGTTAAAAGCCAGTTCCATAGTTACTCACTTTGTAGCAATTCTGTGTGTTGATCAAGCATGTGGCGACAGTGGAAAGGAACTGTCTTTTAACAAGAAGAATCCTCCAGCAGAAGGAAAAGTGACTTATATCTGAATGCCGATGATCCAGAAAGTGTTTTATCACAATAAAAAGTTCCTCTACAGTAAGCCAAGCTGAGCGGGTGGTAAAACTGAGAAAGCATCCATAGCGCAAGCAGTAATTAAAAAGTCCAGATTAATGAACCTTCATAAGACTGCATCTTCACAGCTTCACCGAAGAGGCCATTGCACATGTTTGCAGTGTACGATTGAGACTTATTTAAATCTGATTACTAGACATTAATATAACCCCTTTATTTGATGCCAAGTGCCTGGAATGACGTGAGGCCACGACACACACATTTAAACTCTGTTTCCTATAGGTGATGTACAGCCAGGACAAACACAGCCGCCCTAGCGTGGTGGAGACCAATAACACCTCCTTGGAGTTGTCACTCCCAACCAACCAAGACTATGTCATCCAAATTAAACCTTTCAGCGAGGGAGGGGAGGGCATCAGCAGTCGCCAGATTACCATCCCCAAAGTCGAAGGTAGGATGGCCATCGCAATAAAAGTCTCTTTAAAATGCATGTTTATACTATTGTTTATATATGAATTCAAATTACTATGGTCCTGCTTTGGTCTCTAGGGATTTTCTGTTGTATGTTTTTTCTCGTCTGCTGTTTTGTAACTTATTATTCTCTGTTTTTACACAGTAAGACAGTGACTTTGAATAATCTCATTGATGAAAGTGTGAACATCCAGTTAACCCCTCTAAAAACATCCCACAGTTGCATTTAATTGATAAATTACTGCATGGTTCTGTACGAGTCATTTTTCACAGTAAATCCTACTACATGGTTTTGTTTTTTTCTCACACAGTAGCCGTTAAAATTGTAGCTTTTCCAAACATGATCAATTAGCAGAATGGTCTCCATCATGCACTTAAAACTGGAAGTGGATGTTTGCTTTTGATCAAAACTGTCTGTTGCTTTGCTAGTGTCAGTCTTCAAGCTCTTCCACAGTCTTCATGAGCAAGCTTGTTGTACTACTGCCATCTAGTTACATATAGGTGTACTCGCACCAAACAGTTCAAATATCTGTACAGGAAACGTTTTGATTTGTTTTTTTTATTATTATTTTTTAGATGCAACACTTTTGTGCATTATAGAAACAAACCTTTAGTTTTGTTTAATTCTTATCTGATTCTGTATTCCAGGTTCCATAGCGACCGGAGCAGCTCCGAAGTCCTTGGGATTTTCAGCGGTGAGCCTTGGAGCTGTAGTTCTCACAGGCAGAATGCTGCTATGACAAACATCCAGAAATTACAGCTTCTTATTCAGAGTGGAAGGACAGCAGGTCAGAGACGTACCAAGGCCTAAAGCCTAATTTCCTCCTGCTCCCTTCTCCACCCTACCATGTCTCTCCTCTCTGCCCCACAAAAGGTCTTCTTTGTGAGGAAGATCCTTTTCTTCACTTTTCTAAAGTGGTTGCTGAAAGGAAGCGCCGCTTTCAGAATTTGCTTTTATTGAAACCGAAAGGGACGCCTTGACTCGACTGACTCCGGCCTTTTTTGAAGATTAGTTTTTCTCATCTACTTTCTAACTAGTGGATATTCTTGTATGTTTTTCACCTTGGAGGATAAATTAGGACATGTACATGCTTTCCCAAAGGAATTGTGCGGGTTATTTTCTAAAAGGAGTTGTTTAGTGTGTGTACCACTGAGATTTTCCTTCAGAAAACAGAACTGAGAGTGGAGGCGACCTACATTGCTTACTTGCTTATCTAAAGTGGAGATTTACTTAAGCTTGATTGGAGGTAAGAAGCCTTTCTCTTTGAGAGGAAATGATCATCCCATCAAATGGAATTAAAAAAATGGGGATTAAGCTTCACTGCTTTAAGACAAGACAGAATTTGGGACCTTTCTGTTCTTTCCTGCTTCGATTCCTAACATTACAAGTTGCCATAAAACTGACTGGAACCAAAGTGGCTGCCACAGTGGAGCTATACCTGCTGCATCGTGGGAAAAGGCAGCCTGTACTCACATTGCTTAATTTCTATCAAGCAGCTGGCTTGTGTAAATGATAAATGTCCCATCTTTCTCCATCTTCAGTGTGTAACCAAGACATACATGTATGAAATCCTCAGGTCCCAAATGAGCCTTAAGTCTTATGATTACCATCCGACTTATCAATCAGGACTACGTTTGTTTTTGTTTATCCACCTTGTATCTTAGCTCTCTCTGAATCATATCTTTGAATGTTTTGAACTTGGGGGGGAAAACTAAATGCTTTTTGTCGTCTTTCTGTCCTGATGAGCATTGTTATACAATAGGTGGTCCTGTTTTCTGACTTTTCTAGCATAGTTTATATCAAATCCAGCTTAAGTGTTTCACTGTCGGTTGGTCAGTGTGTGTGTCTTGCACACACACATGGTTTGAAAGGATCAGTCTGCTTTGAATAAAGATCATGTCATTTTCCTCATTTCTGTCCCTGTTGTAATGTTGGTCCTCACGTCAACATTTGTAAGCTGTGGTGGAAACATGTTTAGTACAAGACAAACATGCAAGTCCATCTACAATCAATGTTACATGTCACGCCTGCAACTCTAAACTGAATTAAAAGTGGTGTTTGTTTATAGAAAGTAAAGTTTAAAATTATGTTCATAAGAGGTACTGTAAACAATGTCTATAGACATTGACATGCTGTTAACTGGAATGGTGTTATCTTAGGTGACGTCAAACCCAACCCCGATTTCCGGGGAAACTGGAATGCAGCATAAGAGTGCCAACTACAAACAAATTGATAGCTCTTTAAAATTAAGAAATTTAGATTCACTTTCTTGCATTGCAATTGCAAATTTAAGCATAAAAGAAAGAGGTGCTACACATAGTAAACAGGACTCATCTTCAGCTTTCTTTCGGTCTTTATTTGTTTTTTGGATGAAGCACGATGTACAGCAAAGACACAGCACCAAGCAATGGAGAGCAGCAGAGCAGAGGAAATGCAACGGAGACACAGAGTTAATCAGACACGGCTTTCCCAAGCTGCGTCTTCCTGGATATCAAACTTCCACAAATGTGCCCTCTTTTCTGCCTGTCCTCGTCAGTCTGTCCCAACAGGCTGCTCCGAACAGGATTTGGATTATGCGGAATGTTAATGGTGAGAAGTAGTTCAGCTGGGTTTGCTTAGTGTTGATGCAAAGCTCGATACTTTTAGGTAACTGGTGCCCCCTAGTGCACATCCTGCCCATAGTCATTCACTAACGTACTTCACGTCTTCTACAATCCACCAAACAGCACCAAAAGAACAGCACGAGGGATTAAAAAAAAAAAAAAAAAAGGCTGCATTTCTCTTTCCTTCAACCCTCCAGCTGGACACTGCCATATCATGTTTTTTTTGTTTTGTTTTTTGCTCTTAAAAAACACAGAACCAAAAACTGAAACACAACAGAAGTTACACCACACATGTGAACATTGTAAAGTTTAGTGTTTGAAAGGAAAAATCATCAGTAGTGCATTCATAAACCTGACATGACAATGTGTTGCATCGTCCTATTTTTAATTTGCTGAATGTATTTTTTTTCCCTCCATGGTGCATAAATTTGATTAACAATATGGGTTTGGCAAACAGGCAGAAATTGTATTCATTAATTGTTTTTTTCCACATCTTAAAGACAGCATACTTAAAGGGAAACCTTGTCATGCCAAGTTTATGTATTTGTCTCTCTGGCACTTATGCAATTAAAAGGAGCTCATTTATAAAAAAGTTTTTTTGTTTGTTTTTTTTTTTTCAATACAAAACTGGCATTTGTACAATTTTACTGCTATCTCAATTGGCACATTACACGTCTGTGGCATTCGTCTAACATTCAAGTACTAATTCCCACACAGCTAAAGGTTCAGAGATGTTTCTCCTACACTGTATTCTACTTATGACGGCGTACTTTACATGACACATCAGAAGAGTTCAGATGCATAATACCATGTAAGCAAAACAGTTTGGAAGAAGAACAAAGTATTGTTGCAAGTCAGTAGCAAAAAAAAAACAAAAAAAACTGTGCAACAAAACTCGGGCCTGCAAAACCTCTGACGTTCCTTAAGATTTAAATTAAAAAAAATAACTGATATGTTTAGATATCTTATACAGCACCATCAAAATGAGATGCAAATGGATTAAAAACGAAAAGGCTCAACCATAATGATTCACTTTCACTGAGTTTTCAGTTATAGAGTAGAACAGATTTTCCCGTTCCTTCACAAGAAGAATAAATGTGAATATTTGAGCCTAAATCTTTATGATCAGTCAGTTTGCTTCCATCAAAATCCTCCTTCTGCATCAACATCCATTTTCATAGTCTTATTACAATCCAGTAACGCAAGAAATTATATCATGCAGACATTATCTCAAATACTACTTTTACCGATGCAGCTGTGTTTTGAGTCTACTCTATGAGCTTTACCACACAAAACAGCCAAAGTGGCTTTTACATCCAGGTGGACTGTGAAAGCTTATCTAAAGGCAGGGAGAGGAGAGAAACTTGGGTTCAATCTAAAGCAACATTACTTCACACTGTTCTGAATCAGTCCAACAGCTACACTGTGCAACAGCAGCTCCTGCAGCATGTGTGCATCCCTGCATACTTGCCACCCACGTGTTCCGCATGTTAAAAAACACGCGGAAAATAAATTGGTTGAAAAAGACAAAGGGACTTAAAGTGTTCAGGCAGACAAGAATCCCCTTTAATCAACGCGTGATCATCATCGTTCAGTGAAAGAAGTCGTTTTCTCCTTCAGTCGAAGCAGAAGTGGAGAAGTGACAACTTTTCAGGGAATTATTCCGAAACCTTCTTTTCTGAATTTATTATTGGTTACTTCATAGATCAACAAATAAACAAATCCAGTTCCAGACACATTAGCATTACTAAATTAATTGTCGATCACTAAGATATTCCCAAATTTCGTTCTATGAAATCTGAAATATGAGCTCAGATTATTCCACAGTGATTCATTTAACAGAAATTCTCAAACTACAACTTCCTTTAAGGAATACTCAACCAAGCATTTTGAACATCAAGGTCCTGAGAGGTTTTGCAGGGAAATTTGGTTGGATCATGACTTTAATTGTTCATCGTGTTTTGGTATTTTGTTGGGCGGGTTTGCAGGCGGATCATCGTCTGAAGAGCGTCAATCATACAGCATTTTTGTAGCTTGACTTTGAGTGGTTCCTTAGATCAAAATGAGAGGAAATGCTTCAATGGAAATCGAAAAGTTTAAAAGGTCCATTTCACCATTGTACAAGCGGATCTCTGTCCAGAGCCCTGCTGACAGTCATCTTATGTAGTAGGGTTGGTGTGGGGGGGCGTCTTCAGCTCCTGTACTGAAACCTCTGGTCCACACGGGGGCACTCTTGCTCCAGTAAAACAAGACTGAGGATGAGACAAGCCACAATCACAACCTTTCAAGACAGAGGCATCAGTCAGAGCCAAGACAGCAGCTGTACCTATGTGGTTCCATGTCGATCCTCAGCGGATGGTTCAGTTTCCCTAATGACGACCGCCTTGGTCACCTGCATGTCTGGATGCTGCTGCTTGGCTTCCTGTATTGCAATAGCCAGAGCCTACAAGGACAGGAGGAGCCTTGTGAGACACTCAAGACGATAAAGATTTTCAGCTTCAGTTCAAAATACATTTAAAGTTTATATGAAACACATAGGCAGTGATGGAATGCACACTTTGTTTCAGCTGTTCATTAGTCATTTTAAAGAAGCTATTATTGTCGCAACATTTTAAGCAAAGCCTAGTCACATCACAGTTAGCATGCAACAACCCATTTACTTACCAAAACACCATAATTAGTTTAATTTTGAGAAAACTCCATTGCTTGTAGAAGTTACAATGAGCATTTAAGTGCTTAAATGCAATTAATAAGCACATTAATTAGTAACTTATTAATGTTTTTTATAATCTTGTTTCCAGGCAATAAATAAAATGTTGCCACTTTCTATTCAAGATTTCCTCTTCCAAATTTAGCTGAAATAATAAATTGTAATTGCTTTTAAGATATGGATATATTTAAAAACTCTTTATGGACAATTTTATCATCTTTCAGTTTATTTTCCCTACATTTTTTTTCTGGCCACTTTGAACTGTGTTTCAAGTCTAACCTATCCACAGATCACAAGTCTTTCCTTCTTTTTGGATTCTGTTTTATTTAACCCTTTCCTGTCTCACCTGCTCTTGGTCCACGTCATCATCTCCAGTGATTATGATCCTCTTTTCAATCCTCGTCTCAGAGTATCCACCTTTCACTGTCTGCAACACAGAGTTGGCGCTCGGTAGATGAGTAGCAGATAAAAGTCTTTCAACAAATGCGAGATGATTGCATGTGCTTTGTTTTTTTGGGGGGGGTTTTCTACCTCCGTACCTTTGAGACATGAGTGGTTGCTGAGGTAACGTTTTCAGCGACAAGGATAGGCGAACCAGCCGACTCTCTTCCAAAACCACTTCTGTGCACCTGATAAAGCAAAACGCAGCCAAGCACAAATTACTAGATAGTTAACACAATACTATTAAAATTTCTGTCCCATTTGCTAGCGACTTTCCAGGAAAATTGGCATTATTAGCCTCTTTGAGTCATTTGTCTATAGCTAAGTAGCCAAATACATATTAAAATTACAGCTGTATTCAAATAACAGCAAATTATTTTCCTAAATGCAAATAAACAAGCCCAAAAGCCCAGCAGTCATAACATGCATGCTCTAATTCTGTTATTGAAACTTTATTTCAAAGGAGTGTATTAGAAATAATAGAGTGGTGCTCAGTGAGGTTGTTAATTCCAGTGGTGCATATTTATGGACAAAAGTAACAAATATTAATGTTTATTATTAATACATTCCTTTGAAACATAAATAGAAATGCTCTCAGACACTTCGGTCAGATGTCTAACACAAAGCTGCCTCGTTCTGTTCGTCTGCTGTGCCCTTCATATTTTCTAGACAGAGGCGTGTCATTCTTTCACTTAGTGAAGTGTCAGGAATCAGGATTCCTGTCATGGAGCCAGGCTTCTACAGCTTCATTACATTTGATTCTCCCCAAAGTCCTTCAGGTCATTTCTCCTAACAGTATGGTAGCATACTGTTAGCATAACAGTATGCTAACAGTATGGTAGCATACTGTTAGGAGGATAAATATTTGTTCTGCTTTGGAGTCCCCTTTCAGCCAAATCTCTGAACCCTGGTCAGAATGAACACTGTTTAGTTGGGATGATGGTGGCGACAAAGTGAGGGTTGATTCGTTCCTCCAAAAGAATTTGAGTTTGAGCTCACAGAGAAACATTCTTGACCTGAGTTAGGGTGGCTTTTAAGAAGATAACTTTTAGAAAAATGTGTTTGTTGCATATCCATTTAAACAGTCACCATGTCCTGACTTTATAATATGGGATATAATCTGTGCAGAAATCTAGGTCCTATGTCTCCTCCCTGTGGTCCTCCAGTCATCTGCAGAAATACACCACTCCCAGTCAGTAACAATCAATCAGAGCCAGGAGGAATGTCTTGGCGCTCGTGTACACACTGCTCATACCCTCTCCCTTGCTCTCTGCTGCACAACATCTCCTCCTCCACTGCGGAGCCTGCCGTGAATGTTAGTTTGCTTCTCTACCATTAGAACAGCTGCTGCAAACTGGCAAGCTTGAGCTTGTATGTGCTGTGAGGGGGAAGATGTGAGCAGCACATACACAATTGTGTTTGACAGCATTAAGACCTTCCTCCTTGTTCTGATTGGTTGCTTCTGACCAGAAATGATACATGTCTGCAGATGGCAATAGCAGGGCATTGAGGAGTCAGAGGAGCACAGAATAGCAGTCTCTTATTATGCTGTCAGAGTATTGTGACAGTTTTAATAAATATGTAAAAAAAAATATATGTATATTTTTTTTTATGTTGCCTACTGCAGCTTTAATGTTGTTTGGAACAGAAGCCCTAAAGGCAGCTGGAGCTGAAGCACAGCATTCAGTTCTCATCTTACTCAACTAATAATTCACTATTTTATAATGACAAAATATAAACAGGTTTGTATGCTATCACAAAGTGCTTCTGGAGTTATAATAAATACAAATATTTCCAAAATATCACAAGACACCATAAAAAAAAAATGTAAAAAAAATCAACTGTTTCCATCACAAGACAAGCTGCCTGATAAAGAAATGACAGCAGGTTTAACAGTTAAGGTCCTGTTTATACTCACTGGAGACACGCTTTGTCTCGTAGAGTAAGAAACCTCGCTTAGCGACGTGATGCCATGATCCTGGAACAGAGACCGAATCAGTGTCACGCGTTTTGCTTGAAGCAGCTAGCTTTACATTTCAAGCTCTGATTGTATCAAAACACCATGAGCCCAACCTGATCTGTGAACTCCACTATGGTGGTGGTGAGCTCTGACCCGTTGGGCTGAGTCTCTGTCCTGGTGTCGGTTTTTCTCACTGTTGGGGTGGGCATGACATCACTAGCCTCTCTGCTCAGAGGCGCTACTGTAGGGAGGCGACTGGCTTCTTTGTGCAACTGATCTCTGTCCACTGATGATGACACTGGCACTGACCTCTTTGGTTTTTTGGGCACAACAGGCTTGCAAAAAAAAAAAAAAAAAAAACTTGTACAAAAAACACCTCTGTTATCTTTTGATTCTCAAATATTTAAAATGCTGAGGATTCTTAAAGAATTTTATCCAAGCAATATGAAAGGAGTACAATATTTAATGCATAAAGCTTCTCAAAAGTCTACCTGGCCGTCGGGTCTTTTGACATCTTGTCGGGCTTCTGGTCGGATCTCTGGTCTGACCTCTGGTCGAACTTCTGGTCGGACCTCTTCAGCTTGAATAAGTTTGGCCGGAGGGCTGCCACTAGCTCCTCTGGTGAGAGGAGCGGACACTAACGGAGGCGGTGGTTCAGGGGGGCCTTGCTGCTGGAGCAAGTCGATCCCGAAGCGCAGCCCCCCGTCGGGTGAAAGATCCCTCTCTCCCAACTCTGTCATACCCCTGGAGAACTCCTCCATGCCCGTTTGCAGATCTGTAAGGACGGTGAAATCTACTTCAGCCTCAAGGCTGGAGGTCGAGCTAACAGTGATGCTGGAACACTTGCGCTCGATGCCCAGGTGGGTTTCCTTCAGGTAGAGGATGTCATGGTCCTGGTCATCCTCAGAGACAGAGCCTAGGCGTCTCTCCCATGGTTCTTTCTATAAAGATAAACAAACAAACAAACAAACAAACAAAAAATGACACTGAAATTATCTGTAAGTTTGGATGTGCTTTTTTGAAAACCTAAAGAAGCAACCTCATGTGAGTAATCTCATCAGGCCACCCCCTAAGTAGTCATAAATTTTATTTCTGACTAGTTGGTTTTATTTTTAAGCTTCTTTTCTTACGAGCAAGCATCACCTAAATCTCACCATAGTGTATATAAAGGAATCTAATCCTTTTTCCCTTACCAGCCAAGTATATTTTACCCTTTATAATAACGTTGAGAGTGTTGGAGAGACTTTATTGACTGCAGTAGCTGCTAATATGTTTGTGTCACATGGCCTGTTCTGTGCTGATGTTTGATATCCACAGTTAGCAGGGGTGGTCATTAAATTTTGAGACATTGAAAGCAAAGCGCTGCATTAATGAAGCCAGTGTACAATTTCTATACGTACTGATAGCACTCAAAAAAGTTCAAAAAGCAATTATCAGAGAAGAAAGACAACAGACTAACATGTTTATTAAAGCTAATTTGCACTTTAATAAACTTACACCTTGGTCCTATTGACCGTTTTCATTTAGTTTGTCGAAGCTTTACGTGTCGAGTCAGAAGTATGTCATGTTTCAGCGCACTTAAATCACACAATGTATTTGTTTTAATCGTGTATCAGAGTGACTTAATATGCCTATTCTTAAAGGACGTGGATCTGAGTCTGCAAAAAGACTAAATCAAGACATCATTTTTTGAATGTGCTGGTTTGATTAAAACTCACAAACAGTTCTTTTAAAGCGTGAACATTCTCGCCTAACATATGGCCAAACAAATCAAAGTGCTGAACTCACCGAGCTTTCGCTGAAATGCTCCTCGTGGATGGCAGGGGTCGGGGGTGTGTCCTAGAGAGCAGAAACACAAACAATAAGCAAAACATTAAAACAAGACTGGTAATGGAGTGTTTAAGCATATCATAAAGGGAAGTTAAAGAAAGCTGGAGGTTTTTTTTAATCAGGCTCCACATGAATCCCAGCTTATATTGTAACAGGTAGAATTTCTAGTAAATAATGTGACTATTTTTTTTTATTCATTGCTCTCAAGTAAGCTTTCATAGCACTGGATGCAGGGTACAGGTGAGTCCCTTTTCATTAAATGAACACACAACTCCTTAAATGTACGTACATCGGAGAATTTAGAAAGTAGAGCTGCCGTCAGAAGCATGCACTTGAAGTATCATTCAGTGGATTACGTCAACAAAAATGATTGCAAGTGCAATGGTAATGCCATGCACTGAGAGGTCTGATTAAAAAAAGAAAGAATTCCCTTTCAGGGGAGATGTATTCATATTTGGAAATGCAGCATATGAATACCCCAGCCCTGAGGCGGCTTGGCAGTTCTGCAGGATATTACTTTTAATAGCTTTTTTTTCCAGTTTTTTTTTTCTTTCTTGTTGCTACAGAGGTGCCAAGGTAGAACATTTGCTTCAGATGCTCAAAGCTTTTTTTATTTTTTGCAAAAAGGGATTTAAATTATGTGAAAATAGGCTTTAAGAAAAAAAAAAGGGGTGAAAAGGTCTTGCACTCCTTGCAACAACGACCTCCTTCACTTTGTGAGGATGTTGGAAGGAGACTATGTGTTAAGTTGACAAGAGTTAAGGACGCCTGAAGCTTAAGCAATATGAGCTTTGCTTAAAGGCCCACAGCGTTCTCAAACGGCCGAGCAGATGTGAAGCTCTGCAGAAGAAACGGGGAGGAAGGTGGAAGGGCGAAAGCAAAATGCTCCTGATCCCATGGACGTGAACTGAGGCAGTCAATGGTACGATGCGCAGGGACGTGAACTTTTGCTTTCTCATTAGCAGCCACATGACTTTTGAAGGATTATGCGTGTGTGATGTTATTTGTATTCAGATGATTAGAAAACAAGATCTGAAAACCACACTGGCTGAAGCTCATGCAATGCTTTAGTTTCCGATGATGGATAAACAGGCTGGAAGGAACTGGCGGTTTACCGGTTGCTTTCTCTTGGCCGTTTCTTGGCTGGTGGTCCGGTAGTGGATGTGGCTGCTGTCGATGTTGTTTGGTCTGTCTCGAGACCAGTGTGTTTTCAGAGGGAGGGTGCGAGGGGGAGCAGTGGGAAATTTGGAACTAAACTCTAAGATGTTTGGAAAATTGTCCTCATGTAGAGAACTCCCTCTCGTCCTTGCTGAATCTCTGCAGTCCTTCAGCTCCTTCTGCGATAACAACTCACTCGTCGTCTGATAGGGAACTTGGGTTTGCCGATACAACTCTAAAGACTGCAGCACAGTGGCATCATCGTGTCTCCTTCCTGATTCGTAGGGCAATTTATTCATCTGTCCATTCCCAGCAGCACCAAATGTGCTTTTGTCAGACTGGCTCTGAGTTTGAGGATTTACAACTTTGTTCTCCTTATTCAAAGACTTCTTTGATCTTTGCGGTTTGAGCGGAGCTATTTTGGTGACTTCTGAATGTGAGTTCACAGTTTTGTTGCCATCCTTCTCATCTGAGTTGGGGCTCAGGTCTTTCGTTTTCCAAGCATCACTGTGCCTTGTGCCACTCTCACTTTTAGGTCTGTCGCCCTTGGGGAAAGAATCCACAGTTGCAAGAGATTCAAAGGGTTTGTTTTTCTCTCGACGCTCATACAGAGAAATGTTTGCATCTTTGTTCATTTCATTCATCATCTTGTCAGGTGGAGAGCCATATCCATTTTCATGAAGCATATTCCTCACTAACGCAGAATCATGACGGCCGTTAGTTGCGTCCTCCATCTTGTTCATATCTCTCCGTCCTGCTGAGTCAGTTATAGATGTTCCCAGCTTAGTAGTTAAAGATTCCCTGGATGTTTGGCAATTGTTCGTAATTGCTTCAGGCCCTGATGAGGTCTCACTTTTTTCCGCATTGAAGTAAGAATCCAGTGTGGTCTCATAACCATCCTGCTTCTCAATCAATTTGGCATCACTGGTTGCCTAAATTGACAGAGTAGACAGTGTGTATTAGCCTAAAAATGAATCCTCTATTAGTTTATCATGAAGACTTTATAAATTGGGGGGAAAAAAATGTTTCAAGTTTAAAAATTTCCCTCATTTTCTTTCACTCGTTTTCATTTTGATTAAGGTAATATTTCTTTTGATGTTATAAGAAACAGTATGGCCAGACACCCTCACCAATATATTTGTGTTTCATCCATATGGTATATCAAGAGATGTGGCTGTAGAAAATTAATACAGCGCCACATGTGTGTGTTAGAGTCATTCTAGTAGTCACAGTGAAATATTTACCAATACCCCGGCTGCCATGGAGTTTTGTCAACTACAAATATGAATTTTTGCCCCAAGACTTAAGAAACTGTTATAAACTGTACAATAGAAGGTGGCCAAACCCTAAAAGAAGTCAGTATGAGGCTGCAACCCTCAAACACTCTGCACTAATGAAGGTTTACTCACCATAGCCTGCTGAACCCTTAAGGTGGCTGACACAGCAGGGACTTGGTGATTAATTCAGCAAATACTTAATTAACCACTTACAGGCATTCAAAAACTTTATAAGGAGCTTTATTAAAAGAAGACAGACATTTGGTTTCAATTTAAAATGTCTAATCCAGCAAAATACTACGAGTGAGGACAATCGACAATATTTAAATTAAACTTAGTTGAATCAGTGCTGTAATAAGGAGTTGACAGTTTTGGACATTTACACCTGCAATAAATGTGAACAGACGACTTTTGTGAGTTGATTGAAGATCACATGATTAAGAAATAAAAGGCGTACAGTGAGTGCTAAGAGCAGGAAGTGAGTCTTACCGTTTTCCGTTCTGGGGTTCCTGCAGGAGGAGTTGCTGAAGGCAGGCGCTTCTCTCTTGGCGCCTTCTTGCTGTTCGGTTGCTTCAAAGCTCTCTTCAGCTCGTTGATGCTGGCCTGGTGTTTCTGCAAGACGTCCTCTGGCTTATCCAGAAACTGCTGCTCGGACAGCAAAGGACAACATGAACAGAAATTAACCCAGCTTGCTAGAAATGTAAACATAGTTAGCATGTCTAAACTCAACTAAATACATTTGATTTGTTAAAAAAAACAAAAAAAACAGAACTTCCATTTCCTCGATTCAAACTTTTAATTTTATATCACGTTAAAAACGACAGAGGTCGTTGCATCATGTTCTTCAAGAAATATGCAAACTATATGCCTTTGATACATGACCAATGACTGATATGACTTTACTATGTACCATTGCAGACGAAATAAAATCCAGTTAGAGGGATTGTTGTTTTGAGTTTTGAATCAAAATGAGTTTATAAGTTTTAATGTAGCAGCCAGAATTAAAATAAAAGTAAATATCTTTAGCAATTGAAAAGATAAGTTATCTCTGCTACACAAAGCCTCAGCTAATTGAGTTCTGTAAAAATCCAATACATGTCTATTATTCAACATAAGAGCTCTTCAACTCGCAAACATCTTTGAAACTGACATTCAGAATCATTATCACAAATTAAAGTGATGCATTAAAAAACTACGTGCACCCCAGCGATAGAGCTATACATTTGACTTCCTTTTATTTTGCTGTGTTCTGACAAGTGGAAGATGCAGACGTAAACTCGTCAACACAGAACTCCCGACGACATTCATACACAGCACATGCCAGAAATAAGAGGACGAGCAGTACCTCCTGTTTGGACCAAAGGTGCGCCACATCCTTGTCCGATAGATGAGGTGGGGAGGGGGGTGCAAGCGAGCAAGGTGGAGTGAGCGGTTTTAGGGGCAAAGCAGCAGAGTTTGAGGGGCGACGTGTGGGAACAGACGTGTGCAGAGACAAAGAGGTAAAATGCAGCAGGTGAGTGAAAACAGGCAAACGGGCAGCCAGAGTGACAGACAGAAACAGCTGGCACCATCTGGCAACAGAGGGAGGATTTCTGACTCAAGACTATTAAGCTGAATAATGTTCTGCCAAGAAGACAGGGACAATCCATTTCAGTGTCAGCCAAATGATAATTAATGCAGTCGCTTATTGATTCGAGTGTTTGGGAGAGGATTATTCCCGTGCTTCTTTATCCAACGATTTGATGAGAGCAAACCACAAAATGAGAAGTCCTATAATGTGCTAATCGAATGGTCATTTGTCTGACAAAAGACGACAACACACACAGAGCCTTGGCAAAATATTCACGGTCCTTCTACTTTTTTCATATCTTGACATGTTACAAGCATAAATTTACATGTACTTAAGTGACAGACTAAGACAAAGTATTGAATATTGTGCAAGTAGAAGGAAAAGGATGCACGTTTTAAAATGCTTTTAAAATTTTAATTCTAAAAAATGTGTGGTGGAATTTAATTCTTCATTACAAAATAGTATAAACTGAGCCAGACTGGACCGAGGGCACCTGTGAAAAACACCCAGGGTCTTGCCACAGATTCTCTTTTGGATTTAGGTCTAGGCTTTGGACCATTTCAACACATGACTACACCATTTCATATGATTTTTTAAAAAATTGTTTTGTATTCATGCAGTGTTTGAAGTTCTAATCCAAAATTCACCAAATTCCCTCTGACTGATTTGCACTTTTTTCTCTTTGTTGTTTCAGATTCCAATTTTAGTTCTCCCCCAACTCATAACTCTCTCAGTTGTGTTTCTGATTCATGTTTAGGTCAGTCTTACTTTTTAAGCCATCTCTTGGTGTGCCATACCTTTTCCATTTATTTTTTTTTATTTTCTTTTGCAACTGATCACACAATGCTCAGAGAGACACTGAAAACATGAAACATTGTTTAGTAACCTAACCTTAATTGTTCATTTTTGCTCAAGTAAAAACACAAGTGCTCTACAAAGACAATTGTTTTAATACGGAGAATAAATTACACACAAATTAACTGAATTTATGAGCTAGACAATGTCAGAGAAAATATGTTGCACTGTTAACTAAAAATGGATGATTTTGCTTGCAAGTTATTTTGAAACCGATGAATCATTTCCCTCACACTTCAGAATTTTGCACTGCTTTGTGTTTGTCTATCACATAAAATCCTATTAAAATCTTTAGTTTGTAGTTGTTGCATGTGAAAAAAGTGGAAGACGACACAAATAGTTTTTGCAAGGCGCTGAACTTGCATCTATATGACTTAACAGTACATGTTGACAATTCCAGTTTTGCTTCATTAGGAATGAAGACAAACCCCAGTCAAGATGCCCACTGCTGAATTTGTGGCATAAACATTATTAATTTGTTTGAATTTTTTTGCTTTCCAATGAAACTCTTATACCGCAGGGAGAAAAAAAATATAAAGAGGAATATAAATAAGTGCGTGTCAATAACTTTTTTGTTCTTCTGAACATCAGTTCATGCAGCTTCCACAGATTCTAGTTAGTTTAATCCAGGACATAAAGACCTAAATAGAAATATTTCTACAGGCATTTAACTGCTTAAGCACAGAGCACATAGCATGACCTAAAAACAACCACAAAAAGACACAAAGATACGTGACCAAAATACCTCTGGTTTCGTGTCTATAGGAATGCCTGGCTCCTTATCCTGGGTGCAAGGACAAGGTAGAGGATGGAAATGTAGGAGAAACGGAGCTGAGGTTAGTGAGGTATGTTAGGAGTGCAGCAACAAGAGAAGAAGATTCATGAGGCAGGGTGCAAGTATGACAAATATCTGCAGCAAATGAGTCAAGTTAGAGTAAAAAATAATAGTGAGCAGAGAAGACTTAAAGTTCCTATAAGAATATAGGATATTAGGCTGAGAAGAGAAGAATAAGGATGGTGATTAGTGTCTTTAATAAAAAGGATTGTGAAGGAGAAAATGAAAAGTTCATGCAGTATTTTAAAACCGATGGGCAAAATTGCATAAAGCTTTTCAAATGGTATTTCAATGGTGCTCTCAAAGCTTCTCCAAGGTTCTTAGAGTCACAGTGTTTTACTCAATGGATCATTTCATCTCCACTTCAGACTGACAGGCGGAATATAATGAGAACTTTCTCAAGGATTGATATAATTAATTCACACTGTATTCACATGTTTGAGCTTTTTGACAACTGGGAGCCGCAGAAACTGAAAATGGTTCTCTGTGCAGTTTCTGGCCTTGAATCCACCTTTTTACCTTGAGCTCCAAAGCCTTTGTGGGCGTTGAGCTGATGGCTCCCATTGGCTGTTTCTGTCCATCCTGGTGCTCCGCTTCCTGGTCAGTGTACTGGTCCTGGTCTTGGTAGAGATAGTGATCATGGTCCAGGTCAAGGCTGCCCTCCTGATCCAGGTCTTCCCTGGACATAAACTGTGTGCGTTCACTAGAGCTTCTCTGAGATAGCTGATCCATACTGTCACCTAAAGCTGAGGCTGTGAAGAAGGAAGTGAAGCGGAACAGTAAAATATAAAGTTCCTTTAGAATAATCAGCCAGAACATAAACCTGTGCACAGACAGGGACAGAGCTGGAGTTCAAACCTCCATCTATGCTCCGTGGCTGCAGGTACCGCTTGCTGACGGACCGATCAAACTGCGGGGCGGGGCGGTCAATTAGAGCACTGGCCTGCCTCGTCTGCGCTTGGGTCCGCCCACTGTAGCGAAACTTGGAGCCAATTACGAGGAAGCCCTTCGGGGGTGGCTCTGGGGAAACCAACCTGTAGAAATAAACCTCAGTTTATATATATAAAAAAAACTTAGAAATTAATTACTTTGGAAAAAAATATAGATATATATATTAGATTTTAAGTAAATGTGTAACAAATAGCATGTAACATTAGATGTACAGGGATCCTTTTTAAACGTGTTCTGGTGACAGCTTGATGCAAATCATGATATAGTGTCACCTATCAGAGTATTAATGCTGGTCAGAACTGGAGCAGAAATTACTTTTTCCCAAATGCTGCTCGAAGTAGTTATGTAGCAAGTTACAAGTAGCCTTTCATTACTGTGGTGAATAACAGGCAGTTGGGCTGGGAACAGAGAGCTTTTTAATCCCTTCATAGAGTGCTGTTTTATTAAGTATCATCAAATCCAGGACAGTATTTTCTTCTGATCTCCTCAGCAGATAAATTGCCATCTAAATCTTTCCTTTTAGTAATTTAAATTCAATTGAGCTGAAGACTTTGCTGCCCTTACCTTCCTCCTTGATGGGCATTGTGTTATGCATTGGTATCCCAATTTAAAACTCTCTGGTCTGCATGTTTTCCTTGTGCTCACTTTTTTCTTTACATAGTTTTGCAGACTTCTACAATTTTGATCATGGAAATGAATACAACTATGATGAGCAAAACAAAAGAATACATATATCCTTTAAGAAATAAGATGTCTACCACGTTTCATTTCCTGTATAGTATATAGTATTGTTTGAAGGCTTTGACCCAGAAGTAATTTTTTGAATTAATATTATAAACAGTTTTTTGTTGTTGTTTTTTTATCTCTGGATGTTTTCTGATTTTACTTTTATTCACAGTTTAATTTTCACAGGGATTAATTAATGTTATTGTAGATTTCAAAGCTACTTCACTTTGACCTTTGGCTCCCTCAGGAACCAAGGCTCCACCACCAATCAGTCACCAGCCTGCTACCCAGACAGCCTGGCTGCCTCTCCATTCTGGGTGAGGTTCACTTACTTCAGTGTTCAGTTTCCAATAGGACTTTGGAATTCGCCGTAGTCTGAGCTCTTCTCAAAGTCCAATTTGTCATTAGAGACTCTACCAGGAGCTATTTGTGTCTTGCTCACATTGATGGTAGGATGGAAAAGAGATGAACAGATTGATTAGGGCCTCGTCTGCATTAATGTGGGCTTTGCTCCACACTACGGATTTGGAGTACAGCTGCTGCACATCTGCATCAAAAGGAACCTGTTCAGGTGGTTTGCGTGTTTGATCAAGATCCCTCCTGTGTTTTTCTCCAACCCATGTCAACTCTTTCTTACAGACTTTGTTAGACACTGTGCACTATCCTCTGATATTTTCACCGAAAAGCTGTTTGAAAACAATCTTGTTGGCGAAAAAAAAAAAAATCTTTTCAAGTTATGTTCTGGCATCAGTTTGTAAAACACATCCAGAATGCTCAACAATGAGCTATTGCTCCTTCTGAATGCTCTTGGATGCTGGTACAGTCAGTCGATCTGCTTGACTGACTGTTCTATCTCTTTGAGTTGGATTAATTAGAATATATTATATTTATCATATAGAAACCAGATAAAAATTGTGCCTTGAATTGTGCCAAATACTTCCTGGATTAAGTAGCTATTCATCCTCGAATACCTTAAAGGGATTGTTTAAAAATCCCTGAAAAGGGTCGAGTGCAAAAAAGCCCAAAATCTTTTAAAATTTTTACAAATTTCTAAAGAAAACCTCAAAGATTTTTTTGTAAAAGCAGAACTACTGATTAACGAGATTGTACAAAAGTCAGGCTATGAAGAACAGAGAGACGTCTGAAATCTTTGTCAACAGTGTTTTGAGCTGCGGCATGCCAAGCATTAACATTCATGCAGTAGGCAAAGAATTAAGTGCTGAGAAAGTGAACCTGTCTATCCTACCTGAAAAAGGTGTGGTGTTCTATGCAGACCTTCCACAATCGCTTCGAGGCCCGGTGGTTGGGCAACTTGAAGCCTATGGTGCTCTCAAACTGTTCGTACTGAGTAGTGAGGGAGATAAGTGGAGGAGGTGAAGACAGTGGGGACGGAGGGAGGTGAAGAAGAAAAGGAGAGTGAGGGAACCAGGTGTGTGGAAAGGTGGACGAATGGCAGCAGGATGAATTGTGTTTATTCCACAGCAATGGAAAAATCAATCTCTTTCTCCTTTTTTATTTACTCGTGCAACTGTATTTGCTTGTCTCTCGGCACAATGCCATCTAAAGCCAGCTTATAAATTACCCATTTATGCACCCAGCACCGGTGTGCAGAGAAGAAGATACTGTCAAATCAATAGTTATTAGCAATAACGGGTCTTCAAAGGCTGAGAGATATCCATTCACGTGAGGTCACCTATTGTTCCATGCAAAAAAAAAATAAAAAATCAGCAGGGACAGTCTTGAATAAAAATTCCTTCATATACAAAAAAAAATCCTCAAGGCACAGTTGAAGTGACAGCCAACTTAAAGAGGATAGATGTGAAGAAAAAGTGAATGAATAAAACGGCCCTGGTTTTCACCGCAAGAATGTCAGTAGCAGTTTAACAGTGGGGAAAAAAGAAGTCAGTAGTATCCTAAAAGGCCAAGGAGTGAAGGAAAATCATAATAACTTAAGTGAGGGAATGGGGAAAACTCTGACGACTCCAAAACCTAATTACATTTAAAGTTACAGGAAGAAAAACAAGTCACGACTACTCCGTCTTCACAGAGGTAGGTCTAAAGGAGATAAATAATGCCCTCAGCAGTTAAGGTGGTTTGTGCCAGATAAATCACAGAAGCAACACTTACCAAACCATGAAATGAGCATTTATGCTGCTTGGCACCAGCCAAGAAGAGCAATGATGTAATCGTAACAACTGTGAACCCATGAAATAAAAAAAAATTTAAAAAGTGATCTTGGCTCTTTGCCTGATGATCTCTCCATCCACGAGCCTTGCATCAGTGGCTGTGTGGTTGTTTTTAGGGGGGAAGTGGTGTTATTGTGAGTCTGGGCATGCAGTAATGGTGTAGTGAACTCTGGTTAAACCACAGAAATGTGAAGGAAAAAAAAATTATTTATTCATAGATTTATTTACCTCTCCCGGACGGATTTTGATGTAGAAGTTGCTTCTTTTATAAGAAATCTTGAGAATTTTCGGCCAGGCGAAGCGATTGATCCTCAGGCGGTCTCTGTAGATGAGCAGCCCGTTTGCGCTAACGCCGAGCATTATGTCTATTCCCTCAGAATCCTGGGGAAGGTAGATAGATTGTCAAAGAAGATCATAAAAGAACATTATGAGATGCAGGATTACAGCAGGGCAAATGAGAGAAATCTCCTCTTGCCTTTGCATGATGCAGATCCACTCCGTACATCGAGAGCTTCTTAGCATTTTCAAGGAAGTTCATCTCTGCTTCTGCTGGAGTCATCCCCCTATGGAATAAATCCCAAAAGAGGATCAGTTATTCCTCATCTCCTCAAACTCACTCCTCAGATCCAGACACTTTAATCATAATGGTAATCACAGGTTTATTTTCTGACCTGTAGTTATGGTGCAACTCCATCACTCTCTCCTCCAGCTCTCGCGTTTGGTTTGGAGCAAAGTGGAATTCAGTGACGTAGTCCGGGCCGTGTTCCTCGGGGTCGTAGTCTCCCAGTTCGGCCTGGACGGTGTAGGAGCCCAGCAGCGCGTGTGTGACAAACGAGCATGGGAGGCGGCCGGAAAGGATGTCGTCTCTCAGTTGCAGACACAGGTAGTACCTTATAGCCAGCAGGGCAGGTGACAATAAAAGCTGCAGAAACCACTTTGTTCCAAACAAATGATCAAAGCTATAAAAATCAGCAACTTGATTCTAGTCGATCTCGAATGAGAACGCTAGGGCTGTGTGTGGCTCTAGGGAAACTAGGGCTGGTCAGCAAACAGAAATTAGGCACATAAACATTTTACATCTTTTAAATATGCACAAGATATCAAAGTGATGCAAACATTTTCCTCTAAATCTCACACCCGCATATCGGTCTGTCTATAAGAGGCAGCTATCTCAATGTGGATCATTACTAAAATGTTAATTATTTCTTCGCCTTCCATCTGTTTCTTTTGAAGGTTTGTGGGAGTTCATTTGCCAGTAACCACTGAGCTGTTAGGCAACTTTATGTTATGCAAAAAAAATGCAAATGAATTGATGATGAAATAAGTCAACAGCATGATTCTCTCCCCTCCAAAAACAAAAAAGAAAAAAATCAAGGCAGTATAATTTTTAGAATAAACAAACTTCAACATAAGATATGAGAGTTACTATGTCCAAACAAGAAATGCTAGATTTGTGATTTGCCCTAAAAAGGTGATTTACCTGATTATGTAGCATACATTTTACAAGCCATTATGTTTCTGCGAAATGAGAGAGCCCCAAAACTGACTCATAGAAAAACCAAAATCTAAAGAGCAGATGGCTCATCATACAGCTACATTCTTGCCCAGGGGAAAGTTGCTGTAGTGAGGAGATTTTGGGGCGCTTCATCTAATTCAGATTCGTTTGAAAGCGAAACAATTTCGAGTAATAATGTCTTAAATTCCATCTATTTTTCAGAGATGATTCAGAGCTGATCCAGGAATGCGATACCTGCCTCAAGGAAAAAGCAAGAAGATGTAAATATTTATGGGTTTTTTCTGTTAATTATGGTAGATGTTAATTATGTTATGATGAGTTTGAGAAAAAGTAAAAGTAAGCCTCTCCCTGTTCAACTGTGACTGCAGAGTCTGGAGCTGGCTCAGTTGGCTGATCACAAAAGTGGTCCCGAGACTTTTGATTCCAGCTGCCTTCACAACTTTTCCCAATTTAAATTAGTATTAGGTATTATAATCAGTGTTGCACAATATGACGCATTTTAATCACCACTGCAATATCAGTGTGTAGAATAGTCGTATCACAAAGGACTGCAATAATAGTTGGCCAATATATGCCAAGATTTTAGCCTGCATTTTTCATGCTAATGCAATATTTAGGAAGTTGACCGAGTTTATTGGCAGCAGATGCTCACTGGCATGTCGCATTTAATGTTAAAGGTCACAGAGTGCAGCAAAGACGAATAAGAGAGAAAAACTATTGGCATACAACACAACTGGTATTTACCAATATGCCAACACAAGATTTTTCATTATCACAGCCTTATTTAGATTTCAGAAATAAGCCAAGTTCCTTCTTTCCCTTCAACTTCTCTGATAAATGCCCTGAAGTTTAAAATTTTGCTTCAATGCTAGTAAAGACTGCATGATTTAAAATGTGTTCTTATTTTTGCTAAATACAAAAATCTCCTCGTCTGCATGTATCTGGATTGGCATCAATTTACAAAGTTTTAGTGACATGTACGCTTCTCTGGAAAATAAAAGTATCCACTTTTCAGACAATTTTGAGGAGTTGTGAGATGATCTAAGATCAAGTGGCGAACAATTTTTAACATAATCCATACTCATTTTTATTTCAGTATTTCTTATTCACATGATGTTACACAAGAACATCCCATGCCACGTAAACTCTCATAATTGTGCCCATAAATTCAGGTAGACAAAAATGCTCTGACGTCAAACTGCGGAAGAAACTGAAAGACTACTGACAGAAGTAGGACACAGAGTCGCTGAGCTGTAGCAAAACAAAGAGCCTGAAAACTTATGCAAAAAATATTTCAGAAAGCCTAAATACAAAAAAAAAATCTCTGGGCTGGACTACAACCAAAACCAGATGTATTCCTTTGTCATTTAGTTAGATAAAGTAGGTGGAAGACGACGAAAGCCTTCCTCGTCATGTAAAGTTAAACATACAACTGTTTCCTGGCAACTGTGCACAGATAAGGCGGCTTATCAAACTGGTAAAAGCAGCAGCAAAAACATTTGTCTATGTCACTTCAGGCAAAACTGTTTTTATTTTAAAGCATATCAACCACTACCAAAACCTCGACTCTTATCTTAGCACAAAGGTGCATTAGCAAGAAGGATAACTGCAACTTTGAAATGATTGTCAAGAAAAATGTATTCAAAAACTTGCTTGAGCTTCACAAGTGAACTGAAAAAGTATTAAACTTCAGTAGTACCAGAGGGGGATCAACTCCATCCCACTCCACATTTTTCAGATGCCTGATATCTCTGTTGAGAATATTCTAGGTCTTGTATAATTTATGTTAATGTATTTACATTTTCTGAGACCTGAAATTCTTATTTTTTATTATTATGATAATCAAAATTACAAAAAGGCTTCAAATATTTTACTTATATATATATACAATCGCTTTATAAATATATAAAATCAATATAATGGTGGACTTTCACTTCCTGAAAAGAGCAAGAGAAAATATTAAATTTTTTCACATCATTAAAAATTTCTGAGTTGTACTTGTCTAAAAACTAAAATACCTCTTTCAGAGAGCTTCAAAGAACAAAACAAACAAACAAACAAAAAACATCGCTTGGTACAGGCAAATACACTTCCAACCTACCTTGTGATGTCTTCAATCAGAACAGATGGGTCTGGAGGATAAAACTTGACGGCAAACCCAAAGGTCCACGAACCAACTGTGGAGAAACCAGCAGCAGAGATATTTTATGAAGATCTCTGCTCTTAAACACAATGTGTGCACATTTTGATGTATTTGCATATCTGAACAGCATTTTCACAACACTTACCCCGAATTTGCTTCTTAATCTCTTTGGATGGATCCAGCCAGTTCTGATAAGTACAGAAAAGACTTTTTAGAAATGTGACCCACGCAGATTCATCCATATTCATAGGACACTCTCACTGTCCCTCCCTTTTAAAATCTATCTCCCTTGTTGAAAGCTTTATATATTAATGCTAGAGATTTGATAAAGACTTCTATCATCATGGAAAGTGCCAATATTTGGACTAAAAACATAAGCCGATTTCAATTTTGTCACTTCACTATCTCACTAAGGCTTTTATGCTGCGCTGCAGATCCTGTGCAGTTTTTTTTTTTTTTTTTTTTTTTAAATCGCCAAGCTGCCTGATCACATTTTAAAACATTAAAGGTCATGTGTGTCACACTAGCAGCCCAACAGCTCTCTGTTAAAAGAGCTGTGGGGTCTCAGTGCTCTAATACTGGAAAAATGAGACAAGTGAGCTAGTCAGCTTAAAAGGCTAGAAAGAAGATAACTTTTAAAACAAAATATTTGTCATAATGTAAAAACAATCATCTAACACATCTGGTGCTTAATTCAATTCTGAGTTTATATCGTAGAACGTCTTTGAAACTACATGAAATGCAACCATACATCGGTAAGAGTTGAAAGGTGGTATTAAGTACAATGCAACCCTTTAGTTTTATTTTATAGCAAAATTAAGTTTGTTACCTTCAGTTGTTATAAAAAATGCTGTATATATCAAACGTCTTAAATTTACTTTGACAGCTTGAAATTTGCCCCCGTCTTTTTAAGAAGCTCCTGCTCTTTCCGACACTCTTCCTTCAGCATGCCATCAGAAGGATGCTTCTCCATGTTACCATTTTAGGAGCATTTGACTGAGAAGTTCTTTGTATGAAAAGGTCAGCAGGCTCGCAGTTCCACTAGGTGTTTCCCAATTTCTGCTGCCGCTAGTCTAGTAGAGATTAGTGGAGAAGGAGGAGCTTTGTGGGAATAGGTGGAGTTTTGTGGGAACAGGAGTTTAGGCAGCCCCGAATGATTGTCATAGGAGATTCAAGAATTTTTCGAACATGCGTGAAATAATCAAAGCAACACTTCAGGTACTGTTGAACATTACGACGTGATACAAATCTCCAAAAAGTCGATTTTACATAATACACTCCCCCAACCCACCCTTTGAAAGGTTTAAGTTGGTGAAAGTTCAGTTTCAGCATACAGAGAGCTGTTACAGCTTTTATACATTAAAGTTTTTTAATTTTTCTTCTTTTTTTTTTGCATGCGTTTATGTTTATGTTTCTGTGCCATACCTTAGAACTATCAGAGTCAATGAAAGTCAGGCCAAAGTAGTCTCTCTCCAGCAGGTTCAGATGGCCACACACCATGTCCAGCAGGGTCTGGCCCTTGGCAAATTTCTTTTAAAAACAATAAAAGGAGGAAAGATCAAAAGGCTGAGATTAAGGGTTTGCAAATATTACATATTCGGCAGAGAGTTTGTGATGCATATCCCATGTAGTTTTTCCTCATTATGTCCCCATAATACAGCATACAAATGACTAATTGTTGCACATTAAAGGCTTTTGTAAATCAGTTAGATATTATTTAAGCAGAAACCAACATAAACTTTATTGAGGACATTTTAAAACAACCAGACTTGATTAACAATAAAAACAATAATGCCCAACACAGGATCAAAAAATAACTCTTTAACCAAAGGAATGAAAATGATTACTAAAACAATTCTACAACAATGTACTTGAGTGGCTTAAGCTTGTATAGAGAGCTGAAAGTCAAAGTGAGAAAATTGCTTTTGTTTTTATATTCCGAAGCTGTTAGGGAACAATTCTTACAGAATCAATAAGTATTGTAGGTGCAAGATAATCCCATTCACTGAAAATCTTATTACTCGGGTCTTGTTTGAAAGTGTTGCTGTAGTTTATAGTTTATAAGAAAATTTGCACCGCAAGAATTATATATTATGTGCATCAATGAAAAAAAAACAAAAAACAACACTCTATTTATTGCAGCCTTTTGTATAAATATTATTTCACCTCATGTTAAGTTCATCAGAAGTTACACCAAACTCTTTATTATACTTTAAGGTACAAATTGTTATTCTATTGAACTTAAAGTATTCACTTTGCAGATTAATAATGATGTTAATAATGATGACAATTACAATGCAAGATTAGTAAGTCAGTTTCATATCCCACTGTTTCCTCCCACTGTGTACATTAAATGTTAAAAAGTGGTGGTGAACAACAATTATACTAATCCCAATTAACCTGCTTAATTTTTTCTTCTTTAATCATTTCTATATTATGTAAACTTACAAACATCCATATTTCATAATTTTTTTATATACAAATTTAGACAATTATTGTGTGCCTCATGTGCCTACTTCCATTTTATTTTAATTTCTTATCCTGTATGTGTGTATGAGATTTCTATTCTCCCATATTTTGTTTATCTTTAATGCTTTGGGGTTTTTTGTTTACATGACATATATTCATAACCCCTGACTGCGTTTATCATGAGTTAAAATAAGGTCAGACATGGTCAGATGGACAGCATATTTGTACGCTAAACCACGTAAACATTTCTAAACATGAACAATTTTAAAACAAGTAAAACTGAAATTTTGCTAAAAAGAAAAAAACAGTTGGAAATTATGCATCTGATTATTTCCACTTAGTCTTTATTAGATCAAATATGAAAATTAGCTTTGTCACCGATCCACTCCAATCTACTTCCTACTGTGCTTTGAGTCTGACTTCCTCCCTGCCGAGTTGTAGCAGCAAGTGAACAGGCTTCTATGACTATATAAGGGTTGAAAGACCATTTTATATCTTGCGGTGTTGGAACAGACCACACCCATCTTATATCAGGCTCTTCAGGGCTGAAATGAAGGCCTGCGTGGGTTGAGCAAGCAGAGCTGGCACAGACAAACACACACACCGCTAGAGAGCACACACACACACCAGATTGATCTCCTAGGGAGACCTGGCTCTTACGGCGACAAGGCAACCAAGCAGTTGTTGCCATGGAAACAGGAGTAATAGGTCCCCTTAGTCTGTGTGCATGCCCTCTCACTTCCTCCGTCTCCTTTTACTACAAGGCTAATGCTAACCTTTGTTGTGAGAAAAGCTGGAATTACAGTGAGCATAACTTTAAAAAGTGGTAAATAGCATGAATAACTGAGCTGTGCAGAGTAATTTGTCTCTGTCAGGAAAAAAAAGAAAATTATTTGATTTTGCTGCATAGATGCTGCCATGTGTGAGAACCGAAAGAGAATAATGCTGATTAACGGCCACACAGTGCGGTCTGAGGTTTTATTGCAAGTGTAGCATTTTTTCGATCAAATTGAAATTGCGACAAACATCTCGGGAGGTACTCCAAGCACAGGAACCAATTCAGGTACTGCAGATTAGATTTCGTCATCACACCAGTTGGATAAAATCACATTTCTGTCACTAGTTTTTTGCAATGATTATATTATCAGCCATTTAGTGTAATTCTAGAAATCCACCCACTGCCTCTTACATACAGGGGCAGGCAGGCTGAGGACAGGCGGTCAGCACGTGTTTAAGCAGTGCTACATAAAAAGGCGTATTCCTCCTTTGATCAAAGCAAAATTTTTGATCAAAATGAAGTTAGCGTTAAATATTGTTAAAACAACACAATAAAAATCTTACAATTCCTCTAATATAAGTATGTGCAGTGAAAAGTTTTTAGTTAAGAAAGTAAACTTTTTCTAATTTGTTTAAGTAATGACAACTCTTAAAAACACGCTTTTGAGGATAAACCCTGACATGTTGACTTTGTGTTTTGTTAGGGAAATTATTGCGCTTCTATTTACTCTTGTTTAGGTTGTTTTTTTTCTGATATTTACTTTGTCAGACCATGCTTAATAAAAAGATAAATCTTCTGAAATGCATCTAAAGAAGTACTGTGTCAGATATAACAAATGTTCTTTTTTCCAACTTTGGTCCCTAGGCAGGTAGTTGAAACAAAAAATACAGCATGTAGATGAAAATGAAGACTGATCAGTTAGCCAGTGTTCTTAATGCAGATGGAAATACTTCCCTTTGACATTAGAAACTTAAACAGAAAATATTTCATACAAGTTATAGAACAATCACATTCATGAACCACTCACCCCACTTCTGACATAACCAAAAACATACTTTTCTCACAAACCCCACTCCATAAATATGAGAAAGTTTACTGCAATAAGATACAATGCTTTGTTAAGAATGAGGATGGTGAATGCAATTTTTCTTGTGTGGTTGTTCGTATTACGAAAGATACGACGGCAAACTAATTATAATTTTCAGCCATTGTTTATGGATTCAGTGCGCCTGGCTTCTTCTGGTGCGCAGCCATGATCCATGTCTCACATCAATGACATAAAAGTCAAATGAAAGGCGATAAGACCACTCAGACTGCTGATGCTTTGAAAACAATGGGATACGTGTCTGATGTAGCACCACATATAGAAATGGCAAAAACAGGATTTTGGAGGCATGAAAAGATCAGAATTGGGCCGTTCTGATGGCCATTGAAAAGTTTAATATGAGTCACATTTGGAAGAAAAGAAAATCGGATTGGGTCACATTTGACATATCCTCAGAAACTGACAACGCCTCCTCTAATTACATGAACATCAGGCAAGAGTCTAACACAAGAGGAGCAGATTCAAAAGATAGTTCATTTATTAGTGTATATGCAATGGCTTCTACAGACAGCATTGTTGGAATACATTGTGTATCAATATTACAATTGTGTTAGTTTTAATACGAGCGCCATACAGATAAACTTGATCAAGATTTGATTATTTCTATTGTTGCTAAAACATTAAATTAAGAAATCTGGGGAACTGCAGCAAAAAGAAGAGAGTCCTTATAAAACACAATGGCTTTTGATAATCTAAAAATGACCTTGATTGATTCAGAATAAATGCTGGTATCCCTCTATGGCACCTTCACGGTTGATTTGCATGATGTAAAAGCATCTACAGCATGGCAAATATTAAATTGAGCTGTATACCTAATTAAATGAAATGTAAGAGCTGAAGAGTGTGTTTTAGAAGTTAAACCTTTGAATCCTGGGATGGACATACAAAAATAAATAATCTGCTTACTGAAATGTTTAGCTGTTAAGAGGACACAGCAATTGCAATTAAAATACTAAAGATTTCAAATAAGTGAGGTATTTTATGTAAATGTTAAAGTAATTGCTTTAAAAAAATAGCCTCAGGTAAATAACTGGACATAGTAATGCACTGACCACAGTCAATAGCTATAATGTTGTGTGCCAAATATCAATAGGAGGTTTAGCCTTCTTCCCTGCTCGCTTTTTGTCATCCTTTCCAGCTTGCTCGGCGGACATTACGACTCTAATTAAAGTAATGATTTCACTGCATTTGCCATTCAGTTCCAGTTTGCTGATATTCCACATCAAGCCACTCATCCATACAACAGCACACAAACAGGCACTCCCCATTGTTTTCCCTCCTCCTCATCTTTCGCTCTACCTCCAAGTCCACCCTTCATCTTTTCCTCTTCCTCTCTCGTTCTATTTTCTCCCCCGGTCAAACATAAGAGCACTCATGGATCAACTGTATGGATTTCCTGTCACAGCCCACTACCTCAAGTGTCACTTCCCAGATGACCTACAGAAATGCGTGCGGATGTGCATGCGCGTGTGCGTGTGTGTGCATCTAGCTAAAATTCAAGAAAATATGGAGGCTGAGTTGAAGGAAAATGGTATTTGTGTATCATATGAGAGACCAGATGTGTGGCAGTATGCGATTAATGGAGTACAGTAGGCAAGGGCGAAGACGAGGAATCAGCAAGCTCATCTGCAAGCACATTACACTTCATCAACAGCTCTGTCAATGGGGTTCCAGTTAAGGCTTTAAGAGTGAATCTGGCAGCTTTGTGAGACATCCCCAGGATCTTCAAAACACTCCCCCCCCCATCCCCAACGTGACATCCTGACATCCCTCACAACTCATTTCTGTTGACAAGATCCATTTTCTTCAGCTCTCAGTCATGACGAACATGTGGCTGGCTGTGAAATTCAAATAAACCGGGAGCAGAGAGTATGGTGAGCTGCACTCTCCCCGTTTACAGACACAATGAGGCTATAGCACGGAGTCACGATTTATGGAAGCTTAGTTAAGCTTTCCATCCCCCATATCCCTATTGATGGGAACAGCAATGCGACAACATTTTCGTCCTCTGAACAACACTGCTCTGATCCTTAAGCTAAGGTTTCTGACACATGCGCTTGCTTCTTATACGCCAGAGAGAACTTCACAGCACATCAAAACAGCTCAAAACGGACTTTGCAAAATCACCTTCTCTTGCTACATATGCATCTTAATAGAATTACTAATGGAGAGACAAACACCTGAGAAAAATACTAAAATAAATAAAGGAGGAAATGGCTTTCAAATTTAAAAACACCACACTAACTCTCAAATATGGTGGTGGAAGCATCATGCTCATGAATTCAGTAATTGTTGGTGGGACTAGTGCACAAGAATGTCAGGATAATGAAAACTGAGGAGTACTTTCAAATTCTTCAACTTTAGATCAACCTAATGTCTTGATCAGGGGTCTGCAACCTGTGGGTCCAAAGACGCAGGTGGCTCTTTGAACCTTCCACAATGGCTTGTAATAATTTTGCTAAAAAAGTGCAGAACCAACTTTTTTTAAAATTAGAAATATAACAAATACACAGTGCTTAAGCATGCTTAATGCTACTAAGACTCAAACTGGAACCGTGGTTTTGTCAGATCATACTAAGCTCGAGCTTTAAGTGTGCTTGAGCAAAACAAAGAAATGTGTGGAAACACACATCATGGTCTCAGTCAAGTGAACAAGCTTGTCCCGGTGTATTGCCTACGGTTCCTGGGAACGTGTTGGGCTGCTGTGGGCTGACAGGCCCAAGCTGGGTTAGCCCTGGTGGGTTTACACCCCCTTGACTCTCCTGGGGCAACCTCACCAAGTGGGTTAAGTGCCCTCCCTGGCACCTTGGTCGTTATGAGTTCCAGATAGGAACAGGGTCTTGGGTCCCAGGCTTTGCCTGGGAGAGGGAGATGGTTAGGTGGTTAGGTCAGGCACTTCAGAGCCCTAGCTCCCAACCTGTGGTTCTTTAGCCAGGGAGCCAGTACCCTTAGGCTTCTTTGACAATCTACCTCTGTGTGGGGCATATTGCTGCCCTGGGGTGGTGCCTACTTCTGACTGCCTGGAGTGGTTACAGGCTTCTGGGACCTTGTCCACCTGTTCTCTGCTGCTCTCAGGTGTCGAGTGCTGCAGGCTTTCTACTGTTCTAACCACCACCAACTGTGTGGCTTCAGGTGTTAGGCTCACTCACATACACACACTCAACCCAAAGACAGTTACTTCTACACAGATGGTCACACACACACACCCATGCACTGACGCACAAATAATCAAAATTGTTGAAGGTCATACAAACACATGTTAGTATTACAGTAAAGTGGTTGTCTACTTCGATGCTAGATGCAGTCTTGATTTAATAAAGGCAATTATGATTCTGTCTAGAGATATCCCTTTTGTAGTACAAAACTATATACATCTAAAATGTCAAGACAGGACGCATAAAAAAAAAGAAAAGAAATGATGAGCAGGCACACACACAGACATTATAAGCCAAATTCAGAAACAGTCTGAAGATGTTGCAATACAACATATTTTCTTATCTGAAAGACTGTAATTATTTCATATCATTTAGGGTTTATAAGTGAAAGTTGAGAAGATACTCAGCCCAGATTTTTCTCATCTGTCAGTTGTTTTTAAATCTGTTCCTTTTCTCCAAAAAAAAAATAAAAAATGCTTTGAACAGTTGGAAAAGCTTTTTATCCAGGCTTATCTTTTATCTGTAAGACAACCTGCTGGTTAGCTTAACTGTGTTCAAGTTACTGTGGCTGTGTGTCTTGATAAGAAGTGAACCACCTGTGTGACACAGAAAATCTTCAAGTATCTCACAAAGCTTTAAATTCTGCTGCAATACAACAAAGGCCGGTGACCTTAGATTTTAATCTGATATAATAGCCTGAGTCTTCACATAAGTGTTTCATTTAAGATTCCTGCTCCAAGTAAGTGGATTATATCAGAAAATACCCTAATCCTAACCCTACCTTTTGTAGAAGTTATTTTAAAAAAATAAAT
>CAEFZX010012310.1:0-43731 GCA_903066825.1 Alfaro cultratus | reverse complement strand
GTCTTAATCATTAAATGGATAAATGTCAACAATCAAACAGGACAAACTACTACAGAGCAGAGTAGCATTCTTTCTCTAAATCATTTTCACAGAGTTGAACAGAAGTGAAATTTCTTTTACATCGAAGGTTGGGGGTATTTTTTTTATTATTATTTACATTTGTGTAATAATATTTGGCCATAATGGATATATATATATATATTTAAAGAGTTTGAATAAATCATCTAAGCCTTGAATGGAAAAGGGGAGCTGGCCTCCCTTTCTGCAGGCGGTCCTCACCAAGAGATGAAGACAGTGGTGCTAACTGTAATGCCAGGATGCAGATAGACGGTTGAAAATTCACATTTGAGCCAAAATGATTATGACTGCTAATAGTTTTTTAGATGAGTTTTCAAAATATCAAATGTACGAGATGAAAGTTGGAGAGTTTCAGAGATGTCACTGCAACAGTACATTCTTATATGGGAACAACAAGAAGATTTGCTTGACCTGATTGCTTATACCTGCTACACTTAGCATGTTTTGTGGCTGAGATGTCGAGAATGATGAGAAAAAAAAAAAAAGTTCAAGAAAACAGAACAGACCCCAAGCAGAGTCAGTTGAGCGGTTCCTGACAATTTTGCTAAATAAAATCCGTCATCATCATTTATAATCCATGTGCTGCACAATTTGCAAACCTCGCTCAGTAATTGGCTGGTGCCATTGGCTAATTCTGACTGCCAAGAAAGTGCACTGCGGCTTCATGTGATGATATAGTATTTTATAGATCTGTACTGTCGGGTCTGATTTTAACAAACAGTCACAATCCTGCTATCATATTTAAAACTATTAACCTTGTTCTAAATGATTCACATAGTGATTTTATGGAGACTTCACCTACTGTATGTGAAAGCTTTTTGCACTTTTTTGACGAGAAATTTGCTTCTATTAGGGCCCAGATTTATTCGATCTTTTCTATGTTATAATTGCATTCTATTTTATGATTGTGTTCAGCACTTTGGTCCTGTCATTGTATAAAGTGCTTCATAAGTATAGTTGGTATGGTATGGTATGGTATGGTACATATTAAAACATATCTCGTGTTTGGACAATTAAGATAAACAGTTTAAAGGGAGTTTAATGTGGTAAACTAGTACATCTTAATATTTAATATTCAGGAATTACCTTGTGATATTAGCTTTCTTTAGCTAATATTCAGGAATTACCTTGTGACTTTGGAAAAATAAAAACAAGGTAGGAATTGTTGGAAGTAGCAGTTTTTGCTCAAATGTCACTGTAGTCCTGCTTCTGGCAGAAGGACTGTAGACGTTTTTCGGTTGCAAACAACAACAACAGCAACAAAAAATACACAAGCCTCACAGAAAAGAATTCATTGGAGCACACTGTTTGGTTCCTATTGCACCTGCAGCATGCCGTAGGAGATTATATGTTAATAGTGGTGCACTATATAAGATCACATGACCCAAACCAAGTAAACCGGGACTCTGCGTCCATGTCTGGCTGAAACAAACGACGTTAGCATCGACACGCTGAAGCACATCTCCCATTCACATGTAACACGGCAGGCACTTTACACTAAAGGAAGCGGTATTGATTGCGAATTACATGATGTGATATATAGACATGGAGAGAGGGATACATGCAGGGAGGGAGGCGCATTCTGCAAAAATATAAAAACATAAAACGTACTGTCTGGTCACCCAGGCTAGGAATCAAAACCAAAACTGACATTTATACTATAAATCTGTGTTTCTGCAGACCGGTGCCTCTTTTCTGGACAGACAGGTTGGGGGAAAAAAAAAACAAACCTAGTGTGCACTGTTTGAGTGTAGGCAGTTGGTGGGTCTGTCAATAGGTGAATTAAATGGTTGACTGGAGAAAGACAGAAGAAGGAATAAAGCGGATAAGACGAGTCATCTGTATATATCGAGGTGCTGAGCTCTGCAAACGCCCAACAGAAATATTTCAATTGAATCCTACAAATTGATGATGGAGAACAATGACAAATAATTCAACACAAATGCTAAAAACTGTGACGTTAAGGTTGTTTGAAAGTGTTGGTACACGCTCTGCTTAGGGCATGACATCTATAAGGCAAATATTGTTACTCCTTTAACTGGCATGATAGAGTTTCCCCACAGGGGTCCTTCCTTTGGTTTGCGATGCCACCGCATAGAAAGTACTGAATTATTGTCTCATTCTCTCTAGTTGGTGCTTGCTCCCAGCCTTTCTTTGTCCCTTTCTTTTAAAGGCTTGGGTTGCAACGGCTAGAAGTGAGTTGAAAAGTAATCTGAGATGTTTTACAGTAATTAGTCGCCGCTTGTTGCTGCTGTGGAGACTGGCTGTTGAACTGGCTCTGAATGGGAGACTACAAGGTGGCCAAAGGGGGGAGTGAGGAAGGGAGGTGAATTCATGACTGGGTGTTTGCAGGATGGGTGTGGGTGCTTTTTTTTTTTTTGGTAGCCTGCATTTCTCTCCCTCGCCATCAAGAGAAGGAAAGGGCTGAAGCAGCTGTCATTTAACGTGAATGTTTTGAGGGGTCTTTAGAAAACTCTCCCTCTTCTCCCCCCCATCCAATCCCATTTTTCAAGCAAAAAGCAGCATGGAGTTTCTGAGCCTTAGTCAGACACAGAGGAGGGGCTTTTGTTGGATGGGAACTAGGGGTGGAAGGGGGTAGATTTTGGGAGGGGGGAAAAAAAACCTTGAGAAGGTAAAGAGGGCACTTTGCTGCCTAGCTGGCTGGTACAGGAGGAACCTGAGCAGCAGCTCTGGGTGAGAATGGCACCGGGTACAATCTAACCTCTTTGTAAAAAAGAAAACAAAAACTTCTCTTGGCCAGGAGCTGTGGGAGTTCAGCCGTGCTGAGCCGTTGGAATACATTGTCTCCTTCTGGGTGCCCTATCCCATCGGCGGCTCTAACAGGGGAAGGAATTCCTCTATCACGGCTCCCACAACAAAGGAGAAAGGGAGAGGAGCAGGGAGAGCTGGTGGGAGGAGAAGTGAAGTGAAAGGAGGGGAGGGGAGCACGGAACAGGGGTTTGGTGGGGGAGAGAGAGAGAGGAGGAGGAGGAGGAGGACATTGTTTGTCCGTGACTGTGGGCAACGGGAAAAGCAGGAGTTTATCGGGGCATGTGCGAGTGTGTTTGGAAAGTGTGTTTGTACGTCGAGCGTGGTTTAATGAGTGGAACCTGACTGGGTGCGCGTCGGACGGGAGCATGCGCGCGGACGTGTTTGAGGAAGCTTCAGTTTGGGATGTTGGGGCTCTGAGGCCGTTCAAAGGATGCTCAAACAAAGACGCTTTCTTTTTCTCTCTCTCTCACCCTTTTGAATGGTGACTGAGGGCCAGCCGGATTCCTTGACTCATGCCGTTGGGGTCTGCTCTGCTTTTTGGGTAAGTGTAATTTCACGTGGGTTTCTAACCGCCAAAACTGCCAAAATGCACCCAGGTCCGACACAGAGAGGGATTGCTCCAGGCATTATCGGAAAATTCAATTAAGGAAAGTAAGTCTTTACTTCAACACTTATTTTAACTGCATAAGATATTTCATCTGAAGATTAAATTCTCCATTTGTAACTACATATGTGTGAATTGAACATTCAGTTGTGAGTATTTTTTATTAATTTACCTTTTGTTTTGTTTGTTTTATATTCAACAGTTTGTATTGCCAATTGTGTTTTGTCATTAGGTTTTCATTTTGCCAACAGACCTGTAAAAAAAATAATAACTAATTTCATTAAGACAATCTAAGATGTGATTTTTACAGTGCGGTTTGAATGGGACACCTGACCCTCCACTATATATCCACCTTTAATGTTATGAGTCTCATGGGAAAATGCACAGCTGCCATCTTTGATTAGGGACCACTCCAGTGATTACTACTTCAAGACCTCCCTTAAGAGAAAACCAACAGGCAGCTGCATAACAACATTACGGGCCTTTCTACTGTCATTGTTCTGCTTCTGGCTGTAAATCCAACAATTTATGTTTTTGAGCCACTAGACTGACTAAATTAGAAACATGTAAGGCATTAGGGATTACACAGATACCCATTTGAGCCTTATTATTCGGCCAAATTATCTGCTCTGGGCAAAATAAACCTTAAAACCGAAACATGCTGTTTATTTAATCTACATTTATAACCAACATTGTTTTCAATTTTATCTTGTTATGCTTTGGAGAAACCCTCATGATGTTGGACTAACCTCATTAATTCCCTAATGGACTGCAGTCATAAATCAAAGCTGAAAGCAGAGAAACCTAATAGAGAGCCGTCTCTCTATAGGTTAAGTGATGGAATGGTTTGGTCATGTATTATATGATGAAACCACTGAAATGGGTTCCTTCACTCTTTTTCTAATATCATTATCTAGAAGGAGAGAAACATTTCAGAATCAGGCTTTGAGTCTTAATGAGGGTGTTTGTCTTGTTTTCATTGAACAAAACAAATGTAGGTCATGGTGTTACTGGATATGCCGTATTGTGATTGAACAAACCTTCCTCTTTACCGTCTCTGTAGTCCTTTCATTGTACAGTATAGTGGAAGTAAGGATAGTTATAATAGCGTCCCAGCGCTCCTCACACAATTAAACAGTTAGCGCATCTTAATTCGTATTGTGTTCTCACCAAAGAGTAAATGAGTAATTTAGCAGACGACCACACGTGTGGCGCAGTAACCAGAAGCTGCACACCCTCTCTGATGAGCTGGTGACCCATGTGGGACACAGCCTGACATCCACTGCTCTCCTCAGGAGACTGCTGGGTGGGGATCTGAGCTAACTAAGTAATCATTGATCTTGCGGCTAAGGCTTTTGTCTGGGCATCACTCTGATCCGACTGCGTTGCTCCCCTGTGGACCCCGGGTCGGCATCATCTGCTCAGCAGAGACGGGCGTAATGCAGGCAATTACCAATGCACATCGAGTCATCATATCAAAGTAGGTCATCGCCTCACGAAAAAAATGCACTTTAATGTGTTTTAATGATTGAAAAACGGTCAGGTTTAAATGTTATTTGGTGAGATTTTCTCCTGGCCAATGTCAGCATAATTTCTTTGTTGCTGTTGTTGTTCTGCAGATTCAGCATGATTTCATTTCCCCGCAAGGTAAGGCGAGGCAGGCAAGACGAGTTTATTTGTAGCACTTTAATACAGAAAAAAAAATTCCAGTGCTTTATAGGGAAAATATGAAAAAAGGTTAAGTAAACGGCAATGAAAACAAGATGTAAGGAATAACTCAAATAAAAGCCTCACTTTAGCTACAGCTAAGAAATTTGCGAATGTCTTGATAAAATAATATTTTGACTTTACAGGAAAGGTTCAATAAACTTATTTCTGCAAACCTGCTTTAAGAAACAACTGTTTCTGACCATCGAGTTTCTTTTTGACATATATCCCTTTACAAACAAGGAGCTAGTTCAGTGACTTGAGGACTTGCTTGATATGATCCATTTTCCTGGTGTTGGTCAGTGCTCTGGCAGCAGCATTTTGGATGAGCTGCATGTGCCTGATTGGATTTTTACAGAAAACAGAATAGACACCTTTACAATAATATAACCCACTAAAAACAAAACCATAAGCTGCTAATCTGGTGTCTGGTTTTGGTTATTTATTCAAGTAGTGTCTTTTTAAAACAGTAGTCAGCTTATTGATTTTATAACAACATCTAATTTTCTTTAATGCTTTCATTCTGTAACCCCACTGAAACTTGCTAATCAAGCCTAGCATTTTTTGGGACCAAAACAAACAACTTTAGACTTTTTTATGTGAGGTTGGAAAAAATAATGTCCTTCCTCCTAACAGATGTTCTGGACATTCTGACTTAATGATTATCAGTGATGGGGCCTGTGGTTATATGGTGACACAGAAATCTTAAAAAAATATTTGTCACCAACATAGGTATGGTATCTGATGTTGACATGCTCCTTAACCGTGCTAGGGGAATAGCTTGGTCAGCTCTGGATTTTCCTGATATTGAATAAAAGTACTGCGAGAACAGAGACCTGAGGGATCCCACAGGTCTTTTTTCCATTTTCTCAACCGCAAGCTAGCACATCACTGGATTCCAAGCCACATTTCCAGTGTATCAATCAGCATGTTATTATCAACTGTATAAATCCCATTAGACCAAGACATCAGTCCTAGATGGATGTCAAGACATAGGTTGTTCCAAGCCTTGAATGCTGCAACTGGAAGGCACTGAAGAGCTGAGATTTTTTTCATCAAACTTGCCTTTTCAAAGGTCTTTGCCAAAAATGGTAAATGAGGTATCGACCTGTAATTACTCATTGTTGAGGCATTCAGCATGACCATCACATGTATCCACACAGCAAAAAATAGGAATCTAAAGACGTCTTGAAAGCTAATATTCTAATTTCCTTTTAGATGACCCCTCCCATCAACCCCCAATCAGATCATTAGTCACCAGTCATGTCTTCGGCTGACCTATATAGTTCTGAATTGAGGAGTGTAACCTCATCTCAGAGGGAGGACCTTGCTTGAGCAGAAACCCTCCCTGTGATCTCCTGATGGGCTCACCTCAGACGGTCTTTGTCAGGATAATTGCGCTAACCTTTAACCTCTGTCAAAACAATAAAGGCACAAAGGTGAGGGAACAGCAAACAGTGTCTTAAGCAGAGTGTTTGTAGAATCATACAAATATTAGCCAAATAAGAAGCTGGTTTGGCTGGTGTAGCGAAAGCATCCATTCACTTGTCGTCCCATAAAGAAAGGAGGGGATGTTTTTATGGCTGTCATATTTCATCAGATCCCGACGGGGATTCCCAGTGCCGATCCAAGATGAGTTACAGAAAGCGCTGGCTGGTTGCCATTGCTTTGTCTGTGCCAGCCTCAACACTGTGATCCTCCGCAAGGCTGTCACAGCGATTCTCAAGCGCAGAATTTTTTCAGCTGTTGATGCGAGATAGCTGGGAGAATGTGTAGACGGTAAACAGGGAACGGCAGAGGAAAAATCAAGGCCACAAAGAATTTTTAGTTCTCTCTTGTCTTTCAGTTTTTAGACCAGTGCAATCCTGGGAGCAAACTTTATTACATGAAAGCTTTGAGATTTTGCAAGGTGTTGATTATAGTGATAAAAATGCATTAAATTTAGGAGAGTATTTAATAAACATTACATTGCAAAAGTACTCTGACATCTTAAGCTTTTTCTCGTTTTGCCACGTTACAACCGCAGACTTCAGTTTTAATTGGGTTTTATTTGATGGACCACTACATAGCAGGTACATTTTTGGGGACGGGTGGATATCGTGCTGTAAATTCCTTTAAGACAATATTTGTTTCGATTTGGTCTCATCATAAATAAGCTGACTGGCTGGATTCCAGCTTCCTCCCACCACATGTCGACATACCCCTGGGCAAGATACTTATCCACAAGTTACCCACCGACTTGCTTATTAGTGTTTGAATGTGTGCTTGTTTGTGAGTGTAACTGAGTGAACGTGGCTGTGGCATAAAAAGCAGTTAAAGTGGTCAGTATTATTAGAAAACCAATATATATTCAGTCCATCATGTGTCAAGAAGACAGTTTTGAAAGGAAGGCATGAAAGTCCAGTTTGCCACAAGCAAATCATGGACACAACAAACATGCACATTAAGGTACTATAGGCAGACAAAACTACACTACATTTTTGGCCTACTTAAAAGACGATGGAGCCTAAAACCCAGAAAACATCCTCCTCACGTTGAATCCTGGATCACATGTTTTTGTCAGCAGAGACAGTGAAGCTGGTCAGAGTTGATGGATATGTGGATGAAGCTAAATACAAGACAATCTTGAAGGGAAAACTGTTAAAGGTCAGGGAGGAGGTTCACATTCCCGTATGCCATGCTTTTAGGATGTTTGTTTGTAAAATAAAAGTTAAAACCATGACTTCTTTTCCCACCGCTTCACAATTATTGAACTTTGTATTGTAGCATGTCCGAATATGCAAATGTTTCATGGGGTATAAATGCTTTTGCAAAGCATTGTACGTACAGAATGACCAATGCTGAGCCCCCTTGTTTTATTTTAGGTAGCTGAAGGATCATCTGCATGAATGGCCAAGGGGCCTGACTTCACCTATTGCCTCAATAGCCTGTGGGCTGAAGGATTATGGGTAATCTCATCAGCAGGCCCAGTTGTCTGGGCCAGAAATCCAAGCATGTTAGGACTGATGAAGGCTTCCTGAAGGAGTGCTACCAGCGACGAAAGGAGTGGCCACCCCCCGAACAAGATGGGGTGGTCAAAAGGGACGAGGGTTCCAGGGATAAACTCGGAGAGAGTGGAAACAAGGAAAAAGTGGTGGAAAAAGAAAGCGAGGTTGATCAATTTGACCATAAGAGGGAGGAGGGTGCCCAAACGCCTATCTCAGACAAACCCCCCCAAAGCTCCCCTGCCTCCACAATCAGAAGTAGCAGTACCCTGGAAAATGCCTGGCATAGCAGCCCGTCTTCAATCAAAACCTCCCGAAATGGGACACTAACGAGGAGGACGTTGCCTACGGAGTTCGCTAGATCTCCCCTTGCTCACAACGACTTGACTGCTGCAGAAAGGAGGGCCAGCTTCCAGAGGAGAGACTCCAGAGAAGGAAGCCCCTGGTCATGGAAGACTCTCGCATCACGGGAGGTGACCGAAGTCACTGAGGTGACAGAGACGACGGTGACTGAGATTGTGGAGGTGACGGAGTATCCGCCAGGAGATAAAGGAGGCAACCCCATAGTCACCAGAACCGTTAGAGTCCTGAACGGTGTAGCAGAGGAGCTTGCTGAGGTTGAGACGCTGCTTTTCAAACTTGACAATTTGTGCCTGTCCGTCATTTCAGCCTTTCCTTTCTTTCCATCACCCTTTCAGCTTTAATTTCTTGCTGTCATCTCTCTATTTAGAGCAATAGCTTGTGGTTGTCGCAGTGTGATTCCATTTCAGTGGTAACGTTTTATAAACTGAAACATCACGTGGACTTGCTTTATTTTGCAGCTCCAGAGCGATGGGCAGTCAAGTTCAGACCGAGATTCTAGTTTGGACGGGTGGCGGGTATGTCGTAAACTCCTGGATTGTCAACAATTAAACTCATGACCTACTTGGTTTGACGTCTACCTAAACTATGATTCTTTCCATTCTCATAGGGAACTAAGTCTCCTTTATTTCCTTCCACAAATTCTGAAATGTTTCTTCAGAATCTGGATGCTTTGGTTACATGGGTGGGTGAGATAGGGGAGCTCACAGCCAATCAGAAACCTCCATCCTCAGAGGTCAAAGTGGTGAAGGCACAACTTCAAGAACAGAAGGTTTGACATTCAGAGCACTACATCGCCTACTTTCTTTTTCAAGAAATGTTTCTGATATTCTAAAACAGGTAGAACAAAAATGAATGATTAAAGTATGGAAGGGTTTCCTTCGTGAGATAACCTCTGCTCTGTTTAGTGATGAAAGAGCTGGTGTTCTATGCAACAATGAGCTTCAGTTAGTCTTTGTAAAAATGTCTGTGGGCTATGAGAAACATGTCCTCTTTAGAGGGGATGAAACCAGTCTGGACAATGTAAGCTTGAAACATGAGACAAATCTCAGTGTATGTAATGGAAAAGAGACTGAAAATGTAGGGTTTTTATAGGTGTTAACCCCTAGTGTTTCTTCTTTGGTATCAAAGTGCAAATATAACTTCTGCACAATACTATTTGTAAGTTTTTAATGTTGTGAATAAAGACATTTGTTTAAAACCGGAGATATTTTGTGGTTTCACAGCTCCTGCTGCGCCTCCTGACAGACCGAAGGCGTAGCATGGACTCTGTGATGGTCGAGGGCCCTCGGCTGGTGGAGGCCCACCCGGGAGAGGAGGGGGAGCGGGCAAAGGTCAAGCTCGCCACTCTCCAACAGAAGTGGGAGGCCCTGCAGCTGGAGGCAGAGAAAAGGTCCGACACTTTTAGTGATAATGCACCACTTCATTTGTGCTGTACCGTTCCACGGAAACCTCACTGATTAATTATCAAACCATTGGTAGGAGGGAATGTCTGGAGCTAATTCTGCCCAAAGCCCAGCAGTTCCAGGAAGAAGTAGACAGCCTGCAGCAGTGGTTCATTTCTGCAGAACAGACGCTGGCTGAGCTGAGAAACGCTGAGAGAGTGATGCTGCATCTGTCGGACGCCACGGAGAAGGCCAAGGTGAGTGACCTACCGTGTGAACTCGTTAGCCATAATGCTGTGGTTTAATCAACTGTCAGTGGTCGTAAGTGTATGTCTGAAAACAGTAAAAAAACCAAAAAAAAACGATGGTCAACATTATAATTATGTGTTACAACAATAAAGCTAACTCAGAAATACTAATCGTTTTTTTAGGCTATTTTTGAAGAGATTCAAGTCCAAATGGCTGAACTAGGAAAAGTAAAGATGTCAGGTCAAGTTTTAAAGGAAGCAGTTTCAGGTAAGACACACTGTGCACCGTGATATTATTTAATCTCTGGGAACTTATGCTTTTGAAGAAATTTTGTTAAAGTCCACCCATCCATCTGTCCACCGGTCCGTCCATTCAGCCATTCTTCTTCTAGAAAGCATTTTTAAAAAAGGTGCCTAAGGAGGATTCTGATCATTTGGATGCAGAAGAGCATTACCCCTCCTTCAAGCTGCTCCCAGATAAATGCTTTAGTCCCCATATCTCCAAGGGTGTATTATTGTTTACACTAAATTATGTTCAATTTAGAACTGTACAATTTAGTTGCTGCTGAAACAAGATCCACTGAATTGTCTAAATTTGTGCAAATCATAGCTCGAGTTTCTGAAGTTTCAAGAGTGGAATCCACTACTGCAGCAAGTCTGTCACAAGGGTTGACATATCATTCATACATAGATGTTCTTCAGCATACCTTGATTGTAACGAGTAGTTCTTAGAATTAGTATTGCCTTTAAGTCATCTCAGACCAGTCTGCTCATATTTTCTGGCCTCTGACAAAACTTTCATTCTTACAACTGCCACGCCATGTCTCTTTTCTGAAACATTTTGCCAAAAGCCGATAAATGATTGCGTGTAAAAACCCATTAAATCAATTTCTGAAACACTACACCATCTCCTCTTGTGCCGACAACAATTACACATTCTTACCGGTTCCCTTTCTTTCCCATTTCGATGTTTGCCTTGAATTTAAGCAGGTTGCCTGTATAATGCCTAAATGTACTGAGCTGTTATCACATGTGAGACTATTATGCAATTAACCACAAACATTAGGTAAGCCACGTAATTATTATTTGCCCATGTTTTGTGATTTTACTGTCATTTCAGTGGAGGAAGCCCAGCAGGTGCAGGAGAAGATGGATGCTCTTCGTATCCGTTGCTCTGTGCTAAACCTGAGCAGCATGGATGTGCTGCAGAGGCTGGAGCAGGCCCTGGAAGCCTCCAGCCGCTGCACTTCAAGCCAGGAGGACCTCCACCTGTGGCTGGGTCGCATCGAGAGGGAGCTGTTGGGAGCAGCAGGAGCACAGACGCACGTAGGAGATGCAGTACTATGTGCGGCTGAGAAACAGAGGGTGAGTTTTCCATTGACAAGTACTGGAATCTAAACAAGAAGTATTTGGATACAGGAGCGCCGTTGTTTTCAATCAATGAGCGTCCGCGGAACAAAAAAGGCGTGATAAAATAATTGTTCAGTTTCGCAAACCATCTACAGAGTGCTCTGCATATAAAAACAAACAAAAATGCACTCACACTCACAATAAGGGCTTTTTTTAAATGAAATTACATTTTTTGTGAAATAAACAGTGGGGATAAAAACAAGAACAAAGACAACATGTTAATTCAAGAGATAAAAACCCAGGAATTCGGGGAAAAATCACTTTGCTTACATGGTTAAGCTAGGGCTAGACTAATACAGTATGGCAGTCATTTTGGTGATCTGTGGGTTTGTTTTGGCTCACATGTCACACCAGATGCCCTTCCTTATACAACTCCTATCCGTTTATGTGGGCTTGAGACCGGCACTGAAGGGACCGGGAACGCTCCCCCTCCAGTAGTTTACGGTGTTTATATGGTTAATAAACAATTAAAATGAGTGGTAGGCTAGTCACAGTTGGCAGGTGATGCTTTTCACGTACTTCTTGAATTTCTCATTGCTTTGCAACCCGGCCCCATCGATCTGATGGAAATAATTTCTTCTAAATCATTCCTTAACCACAATCAAGCACTTCCACAATAATTGAAAGAGGTATTGATTTCTACTTTATTGTGGGATTCTTTTATTCCATTTTTTTCTTTTTTTTACAATGTGCATTTGACATAATTTCAGAACAGCTCTTCTACATTTTTTAAAGTCAACGATGCAATTGATATGCCAGCATCTGGTTGTGTTTTCCAGTTGGAACAGGCTGTGGTGAAGGAGATGGCGTGGTTCAAAGACACCGCACACAATCTCGAAAAGCTTAAAACAATTAACCTGGACCCAAAGATCATAGCAGAACAACTCAACGAACAGAAGGTCGGAGCAACGTGCAACTCATCAAATAAATGCATTTGGTCAAACCGCATACACAGAGGATGTTTAAGAATTGTATTTAAAATAAAACAAAGTATGTCATTTGATTTAGATTTTAGCAGTAGAAATCCTTCAGCACAAATTCAACATTGAGAAGATGGTCAAGATCTCCGAAATCTTGATGACTTACAGTGACGAAGGAGCAGCTGGAGATCTTCAGGTAAAACCGCGACTTTATTTCATGATGATATATATAATTTATTTATTTTTTTTACATGGATGACTAAATACATGACTGTTTCAATAGAAAGTGTAGATAAACATCATTCAATCTCCATTCAGACGCCACTGGAAGCCTTACAGGAACACTGCAACACCACCTCAGCCACCAACGCCCACGTGGTCCTGCAGCTGGAGCATGCCCAGTCGCTTCTGGCCCAGTTCGGCGAGGGCCTGGCCGAGGTGTCGCCTTGGCTGGATGAAACTCAGGAGCTTATTGGCCAGCTCTCCCTGAGCACAATTAGCTATGAAGCATTCCGGGAACAACAGGACCTTTTACAGGTAGAAGGTCATTTGAATGGTCCTGGTCTACAAAGAAGTCCTTTTATGCTTCGGATGCCAACACCTTTTGTTGGTCAAATGAGCTGTTTTGCCAAAGCTCAATTCATTGAAGTAATCTACTTAATAACAGGATATCGGTTACTCTGATGTACAATAATTGCAGTTTGCTCTATGATTGAAAATGAGGCCAAATGTGTTTTCTCCTCATTTTCTTCCTATTTTAGAGATTCGTTTAAATCTGTTTATTTTATGTGCAAAGGAAAGTAAGTTTGTTGAACTGTTATCAAACCTGATGAACTGTTATCAAACCTTTTTTTCTCGCTTTGCAAAGGGTCTCAGAGAGTCGATAGCAGAACACCGACCTCTGATTGTGCGCCTGTGCGTCCTAGCCAAACGCTTGTCAGAACTGAATCCCGTTCAGGGTGAGCAGTTCTCTCTGAAGGCGACAGCGGCCGAGGAGCAACACAATGCCATCAGAGAACGCGTCCGAGAAACCGCCGGTTTCCTCGAGGAGTCCTTACCCCGATTCACACAAGTAAGAAGGCTTTTTGTCTGACACTTTGTGAGTTTTCACAAGAACACGGCTTCACGTCTGCTTTCAATCGTGTAGCTGAATGAGAGGATGACGCTAATCAGAGAGAGTCTCGACCGTCTGCGCAGTCGCATCCAGACACCCACCTCTCTGCAAGGTCTCACACCAAGGATCCAGGAACAGCTCCAAGATAACAAGCAAACCCTTACTGAGCTGTCCAAGCTGGAGCTGGGTCTGAACAGTGTCAAAGGCCAGGCAGACGAACTGCTGGCAAACACTCAGGAGGCAGGGGACAATTCAATTGGCACAAGTAACTCTCTTCTCAGACACTACAATCCCAGACTGCTTTATTGCTGTGCAAAGAGTAACACCTTTGCGGTATCTGTGCTTTTTAGCAATTCAGGGTCAAGTATCCAGCCTGTCCCAGATGTGGGATGAGACTTATAAGCAGGCTCAGGAGAGGGAGAGCTGGTTGCTGAAGCTTCTGGATCTCGCCTTGAAGTATTGGAGCGACGTCAGCGAAATGACGAGTGCCCTTAACGATACGCAGCAGGCCATTTTGGATCTCAACGTCTCTCTGACAGACTCTGAAACAATCAGGCAAAGCCTTGGAAGCGTGCAGGTCTGTCGTGAAACCATTTAAACGATAAAAACTTGACAGTTAGAAAATATAAGGTAACAATTTTCTCGACTTTTAGACGCTTAGGGAGGATATAGACAGCTTGCAAGGAGACCTGGACACTCTTGGTGTTCTTGGAATGGACCTGATGGTAGCGTGTGGCGATACAGAGAAACCAGACATCACAAAGAACATGGATGAAGTAAGAAGATTTTATTCAGTAGAATCCTTTCCTAACCCTGTTTCAGAGTTAAATGAAACCTTTTATTTATTTTGTCTTAAAGCTTTATTGCACATGGAACAATTTAAGCAAACTTTGGACTGACTCTCACAAGAAGCTAGAGGACTCCTTGCAGATGGCACTTCATTATCAAGATACAATGCAGGTCAGTGTTGGAATACAATACACAGAGCTTTTATGTCAAATAGCGTCTTCCATCTTTAAGTGCAGGTAAATAAACTTGTTTAAAGTTTTGAAGTAACATAAGTCAAAGACTTTATCACTAACAGGGCCTGTTTGAGTGGCTAAAGTCAGCGGAGTTAAGATGTACAGAGGAGTTTACAGTGGGAACTGACCTGGAAGCAGTCAAAGAGCAGCTATGCGATCTAAAGGTGAGTTCATACATGAACTAAGCATGAAATAACTGAATGTTCTTTCCACGTCTAACCTTTGTTATTTGCCCCAGGAATTTAAGCGAGAGCTGTACCAGAAGAAGATTGAGATGGAGAGCCTGAACCATCGCTTTGTGTGCCGGTTGTCTCCGGGCTCGGAGCGTCCAGGCTCGTTCTCTCCGCTGTGCGACTTCAGACAGAGATGGGACAATCTCGAGTCTGAGACAGTGAACAGACAGGTGGGATCATTAATGGTGTGAGGGACACGTTCTTGGCACACTTTGGGCCTCTTAGCACCAAGTGAACACTGTCTACATACAACAGTCTAAGTATTAATTCTCAGTGACCACCTTTTATTGCCACAATATGCTCATTCTTTGATGGCAACTTACAACTTGACATTGCATCATGTCACAAAACACAAATCATCTGAAACAAATTTCCTGAACATGACAATGAATTCATTATATCCACCCAATAAAACACCCTGGGGATGGTAGGAGATGTGCTCACAAATCTGCAGCAACTGCAAGATGCTAAATGTTAAAATTAATCAAAATCTCTAAAGAATGTTTCTGACATCTTGCTGAACAACGCGTACCATGAGCCCCTGAGGCTTTCATAAGGTCCAACCCCATGCTAATGCTAACAAGTTGTAACTAGTGAGGTACTTTGTGAATGTATGTTTGGTTTAATGTCACAATTATCAATGATAGTGTGAACATTTTCTGTCCATGTTATGTTTTCAGCATCAGTTAGAGTGTGCTCTGCTGGGTCTGGGCCAGTTTCAAAACACGCTGGACGAACTGCACACATGGCTTTCCAGAACCGCCGAGCAACTGCATGGCAACCAGCCAATCAGCATGGACCTGCAGACCTGTGAAATAGAGCTGGCTAAGCATAAGGTCTGTGGTAAACTTTTGAATAAAAAAAACAACATTTTAAGATCAAGTTTCTCATCTCTTTTGGCCTTCTTTTTGTTTTGTCCTCAAAGGTGTTGCGTAATGATGTCATGTCTCACGTTCGCACCATTGAGTCTCTCAACCAGGCTGGCAGGAAGCTGCTGGAGGCCGGGTCTGGGGACAACACGCACGGTCTGCAGTCTCAGTTGGAGGAAGTGAATGAAAGTTGGGAGTTTGTCCGCTGTGAGACTGAGCGCAGGCAGCTGGAACTAGAAAACAGACTGAGTCAGGTAACGAGAGTCTGATTCCCTCTTGTGGCCATTGTCGGTAATGCAACATTTAATAAAAAAAAAAATCTTTTTGAAATACGCCCATAAAGGATCTGTTGAGTATTTTAAATGAAAAGATTTGGGGAAAAGTGCAGATGAACTGAACGCCGCTATTGAATCAACATTCTGCAATTTTTAAAAATTTATTTATGTAATTTTCACTTCAGACCTACAGTCACGAACAATGACAAGTATGTTGACATAAACTAATTTACTTGTTTTCTCCTTTAAAGTATATCCTGTTTTATTACAGGTGCAAGATGTTACCATGGAGATCCAGGATCTCATACAGTGGCTGGAAAACACAGACCTGAGGCTGTCCTCTTCTAAAACCACCTGGGGCATGCCAGACTCTGCAAGTGAAAGGCTTAATGCTCATTTGGTAATGCTCATTACAGTATTTATAAATGCAAGGGGGGAGGGGGGGACGCTTGCTGTCAATGCAAAGGTTTTTTCTTGAATTTTTAAAATTGTTTTCTCTCCAACAGGAGTTGTGTAATGAGATGGAGTCAAAAGTTCAAGCCTACACAAATGTGAGGAATGCCATTCACGGGATGCTGGAGCGAGGGGACCTTGTGCGGGGGTCAAGCACCGAGCACAGCTTATCGATACTCGAACAGAAGTGGACATCTGTTTACAACAAAGTCCAGGAGCGGAAAGTAATTTATCCAATTAAATGTCATGTCAAGGAAAATTATTTTTAAAAACTGTTTTATCAGGCATATTGGTTGGCTTGATTACGCTTTCATTGAAGAGCAATTCTTTGCACGCAGGCTAAGCTTACGGAGGGACTGAGTCTGGCCAAGGAGTTTCACAGCAGCGTCCAAGAACTGCTAAAAAAGATGAGCGAGTGTGAAGAGTCTATTAAGGATCTGCCTGCTCCAAGTTTCATTCTGGACACAATTTCCACACAGCTTCAAGAACATAAGGTCACTTTATAGCATACGTCACGCTTAGGTTTTTGTTTTTCTTTTCAAGGATGTGTGTTTGGATTAAAAGCGTGTGCTTTGCGGGGACAGATCCTGCTGGATGAGGTCAACGGCTACAGCGAGAAGAAGACGTCGGTGGAGAATACAGGATGCAGGCTAACGGAGCTGAGCAGGAAGGAAGACTGCGATGTCATCCATAATTTGATGCTGACGGTTCAGGATCGACACAAGAAGCTCCTGCAGCGAACGTCAGAGAGAGGCAGGACGCTGGAGGACGTTAAGAAACACATCAAGCAGGTAATAGAAGATATGAAAACAACACAAACACATGAAAAAAAAAATACACACTTAGAAAAAGACTGGCATGCATTCTTCCATTTTTTCCTGTTATTTTCAGTTTACTGAATCTTGGCGCCTCCTTGTGGACTGGATGACGGAGGTCGAACAAACGTTGGACACGCACAAGGAGATTGGAGTGTCCCATGAGGAGATAAAGCATCAACTTGTAGAGCAGAAGGTATGAGGTTCACTCTGAGAGCTGCTAGTAAAAATGGGTAGCAAATAAATATAAAACAGAAACTAAACAATATCATTTAAAGCAAAAAACAACTATTGTTCCTACTGTAAATTAAATTACATATTGAATAACTTCAGGAAGCACATGATTTGGTAATAAATCTCACAAGAAAATAGTAAACACAAGTAGGCCTGTCGCTATAAGTAATAAATCAATTAATCGCATGATAAATTAAAACAAACTCATTTTGCTTTTCTCTTTCTACCAAAAGCTGAATGACAGAAGTCTTCAGTCTGGCGCTTTGGTCTCCACTATCTCTTTTTTGAAGGAGAGCCTTGTGAACAATTCTGTTTACTCAGACTTCATGATTCATTTGATTTGTCGTTTCTGTTGCTTTGTTTATTTATTTTGGATGTCTTCCAGTTTCAGTGTTAAAAGTTCATTAGAATTTAAAGTTTATTGACCTTTGAGAATGTTTTCTTGCATTATTATGCCACTGCATTACTTGAAAATGGTCTCAAAACAACAACATTATCGTTTATTGCAATAACTTCTGGGACAATTTTTGTCCTGCAAAAACCTTATCGCGACAGGCCTAAAACACAAGTCGCAACTTCTGCTAATCAGGTGCTTCATAGGATATTGTTCTTTTTTGAGGTTCTACACTTTATAGAGTAGCAGTGGGCCTCCAATAAGCTAATACATCTGTGGTATTACTTGTTAACAACTTGGCAAACTGTGTAAAAAGTGTTATAAATGAGCTCAGTTTGCCATCTTTCAGCCAGCTAACCAGATGTACACAGCAACAGCTGGGGGAGGGGCGGTGTTGTGCACTCTTAGATCCATACAGCTGAAGAAAGTTCTCTGACATCTCATGAAAACTAATTTAAATAGGCTCGATGGAATTATTATTATTTTTAATCTACCATGACCAGTTCATGTCTAAATCCGAAGACAATAAAATGGTTGTAGTTAAAAAAAAAAACTTGACCTGAACATATTGGCTCACTGGTTTTCTTTTCCATCGATACGCAGGAGTTTCAGAAACTGCTGAGATCAAAAAGGCCCATATACGACGCCACGTTGAAGAGCGGCCGCGGCCTCCACGAAAAAGCACAAAGCGGCCATGACAGGCAGCATCTGGAAAACCTGCTGGCTGAACTCAGGGACACATGGGACACCATTGGCGGCAAGTCTATCGAGAGGTATTAAAACTGAAACAGGACTTCTACCTGCTGGTATGTCTAGTAAAAAAGAAAAAAACACTTTTTGTGATTTCTGTCTTTAAGACAACATAAACTAGAGGAAGCCCTGCTGTTCTCGGGAAGATTCACCGATGCTCTGCACGCGCTCAGTGACTGGTTGTACAGAGCAGAGCCCCATCTGGCTGAGGATGTTCCTGTTGGTGGAGACAAAGACATGGTCACCAATCTCATAGACAAACATAAGGTACTTATTGCTTCTGCTAAAAAAAATTAAGATTTTCTTTTTTCTTAGAATATTCAAGTCAGCCTACAATTTAAATACAAGTTGGAAACCAATTGCATTTCCATATTTGGTATCATTCCTGCATCACAGCTCTCAAAGGTCTCGCTTAGTCACAGATCTCATACATTAATTGTTGCCACATGATCTTCACCAATCTGGTCTTCTGGGGGAATCAAGTCGAAGGTTGTTTCTTTCTACCTGTCAGGCCTTCCAGAAGGAGTTGGGAAAGCGAGCCGGCTGCATACGAACCCTGAAGCGCTCCGTGAGGGACCTGACCCGGAGCAGCACCGCAGACGCTCACTGGCTGCAGGAGCAGATGGAGGAGCTGGAGGGCCGCTGGGACGCCGTCTGTAGACTGTCAGTGAGCAAACAGGACAGGCTGGAGGCGGCTCTGCAGCAGGTACAAACTGCTTTGGTTTCGCTCTGCTTGGTACCACATCAGATTCACTCTTGTATTTCTGTCATGCGAAAAGCGAACTAAGAAATAATATTTGGAAGTGAAGGTTTTTAAAAAAGAAATCCCTTCACCTTTTCTGCATTTTGCAACAATAAAAGCAACAACTTTGGTAGGTTTTGTTGGAACTTCATACAGTTCAGCAACACAAAAGGCAAAAAGTAAAATAAATAAGTAAATAAAAATCTTAAAAACGTGGCAAACATTTGTATTAGCTCCTTTAACTTTGATGCCTCTAATTAAAGGCCAGTTCATCAGCAGGCAAAATAATGCTGCATTTAATTTACTTTGGAAGTTAGAACTGAGATTGACCCAATTTAACAGCGTTGATATAGTTAATATAGTTGAAGTTGGGATTCTTTATAGTGATGGAGTAGCCATTGTTCATAGTAGCTCTTGTTACCATATTATTGAGCATATTACTGTGTCTGAATGGCCATGTCAAAGTTCAAACCTTGACATGAATTAGAATTTGTAACAAGACTTGAAGAAAAATTAGCAATTATTTCATTCATGACGTATGAAGCTGGAAGTGACACAACTCAAATGGATTGTCTGAGTCATTGGAAATGTTAGCCATAAATTTTATTTTTGTTATTTATATATATTAAAAAAACTAAAATATGCTTAATTTTTTTACTTCACAATTATCCACACTGTGTTAATGTGCCACATGGTATCAAAGTAAAACACCCTGGTGTTTGTTGTTGTAACAGGACAAAAAGCAGATAACAAAGACGCGGTACTAAACGTGTCTCATTATTGCTAATCGCACTTGTGATTAGCAATAAATGTGCCTGGGGATTTCTGTATTAAAATCTGACTTCCCTGAATGTGTGTTTTCCTTTTGTCTCCAAAGGCTGAAAAGTTTGATGGTCTCGTTCACTCTTTCATGGAGAGGCTCACAGAAGCAGAGAGGATCCTGAAATACGGGGTCATACCAGAGGAGGAGAATAGTTTGCTTGCCTTCCAGAAGCAACATGAGGTCAGTGTAACGAGATATCGTAGCCTTCCCAGGAGGAAACATTTCTTTTCCCCATCTCATTTGCTCCAGAGAGTCGGCTGCTGAATACGCAATTGCTGATAAGCTCAAGGACAGAGAAGCCATATGAACATCAGAGCGGACTTTTTTTCTCCACATTAATCGTTTTGTCATGTGCGAGAATAGCTAATAGCAGCTTGTTTTAGACATTTCAGCATAAAAGCTTTTGGTGTTGGAAAAAACTAGTGAAATTAATCAGTTATTTTTTCCCGCACAGGAGTCACTGTGTATCTTGCACACTCAAGCGGTGGAACTGGAGAACATCCAGAATTTGGGTGAGGAGATTCTGGCCTCTTGTCACCCAGACTCCATAATAACCCTCAAATCTTGGATCAGTGTCACTAAGACTCGCTATGAGGAGGTGAGTGTCTTCATGCCACAATAAAAACTACAGATCCACTGATCAGAGATTTGCATTCAAATTCCAATCTGTTTTGTTAATCTTTGACGTCAGGATACAGATTCCTCTTAGAGCGCTATAATCAGAGAACATAAGAAATACGTAGAATAGATTTTTTTTGTCCCTTCTGCCATTAGCAGTCATTATAATTATTTATATTCCAAAACAGATGTTTTGAAAGCTTGAAAACATCACAGAACAACTTTCTATTATTCATCCAACATTTCTGTTATCCACTGAAAAGCTCTTTCTCGACCTGAATGACTCAATGATTAGTTAGTACCAGTAGTATGACAGCAATAGTTTAATTGTTTTAAGACAATTATTTGTCCAAAAACCACTAACGGTAAAAGTAAGTTAACCTGTTTTCGGAGGCAGGTTCAGACATGGGCCCAGCAGCAAGGTCAGAAGATCCAGGCCAGCTTGGCAGCACTGGAAGAAGAGAAAGAAGAAGTCCAGAGACTTTTGGATTGGATCTCATCAGCGGAGGAGTCTCTCATCCTCAGAGAGGAAGAGCCTCTGTCTGAGACAACAGAGCAGAACCAAGAACTTATTGAGCAGCACATGGTACAACCCGTCTTTCCTCTGCACTCTGCCCAGGACGCAAACTTACTAGGTATCGCATCACAACATTCACGTGTCGCTATGTAACGAGATTTTCATTTGCTCTCGGCAGGTGTTCATGGGGGAACTGAAGAAAAAGTTCCCAGAGATCGAACATGCCACGAAGTCTTGCAAACACAAAAGCCTTCCTAAACATCGAGGTTCCCCCATCAAGCGGCCGTTTGCGAGTAAGAGAGCTCTAGAGATTACATGCAATCAGTGAACACACGCCACCATCAAATGCAAATGCATGTATCATACGTTTTGTTGTACAGAGAGGAGAAGCACTATGAAGCTGCCGCCTGTCATACCGGTCCCCTTAGAGCACCTCGACCCTCAGACTCCACAGCTCATTCAGCTGGTCAGGCAGTGGCAGAAACTTTGGCAAATGTCTGTGGCGAGACAGAATCGCTTGGAACAACACCAGCAGATGCTCAGAGAGGTCCTTGCTCTTTCTTTTAAAAACACGAATAAAAGATATTTGCTTGCTTGAGTACGAGGATAGCAGCTGTTTTCTTGCCAACAATTTGCTTTGTTTATCTCTGCAGATGGAGGAATTTGCCAACTTTGACTTCAATATCTGGCGAAAGCGTTACATTCAGTGGATTAGTCATCTGAAGTCCCGGATCCTAGACGTGTTCCGAAGCATCGACCGGGACCAGGACGGGCGGATCAGCCAGAAGGAGTTCACAGATTATGTCCTTGCCTCCAGTAAAATTCTCATGCCTGTTTAGTTTTTCTTTTTTAAAAAAAAATCTTGCTCAACCTCCGATTGGTGACTTCAGCAATGATTCTTAAAGGTACACGTGTCTTTTTGTGTCCTACGTCTTAACTGTAGAATTTCCAACCAACTCTCTAGAGATGAACGCAGTGGCAAACATTTTCGACTTAAACAACGACGGTTTCATTGACTACTATGAGTTTGTGAGCGCGCTCCATCCTAGCAGAGACCCCTACAGGAAAACACTGGATGCAGATCAAATTAATGAAGAGGTAAACGCAGAAGGCGCATTATAGCTTCAATGTGAAGCTGGCTATTTGTTGTTACTAACATGGGTTTTCTTTCTCCCTCCATAGGTGAGTCGCCAGGTGTCACAGTGTAACTGCCCCAAGAGATTCCAGGTGGAACAAATAAGTGCCAACAGATACAGGGTGAGTCCTTTTTGTTGACGCACAGCAATTGATTGATATGGTCTGTCTGACCAATCAAAGCTTTTTTAACACAATTTCCAAAAGACACAAAGTTTGACGGTTCCCTTGCTGTATAATGTGACCTACAAAAAGTATTCACACCCTCTGAACTTTTTTTGTCTGGTTACAGTAACAAACTTCAATGTATCTATGTGATGGAATTTCACAGTGCTGGGCGTGTTTGTGTAAGAAAAGGTGGCCAATAGCATTTTCTATGCCAATTTATGTATGCATTCAACCAATGACAAACTGAAAAAAATATATTTTATCTTCTGCTTATTATTATTATTATTATTATTATTATTATTATTATTATTATTATTATTATTTTATTTGTCAAAATAAATGGGCACTAGTTTACTTTGGCACTAATAAAATAGGCATAAATGAGCGAAATAAAGTGATAATCTGTATTTTGCATACAGATTATCACTGTATGCAAAATAATAATAAAAAATGGGAAAAAAACGATTGATTATTTTTGCCTTACACTGCTCAAGACAAAGTTAGTTAAGCACATAAAAATCCTAATAAAAATACAATAAATAAAAATTTGGATGTAAATGAAAAAAAAAAGATTTTTGCAAAGCAGTGTAAGATTTTAAATCGACTAGGTTGTATTATCTGCCCTACTTTTATCTGCCATGCTTTCGCTTGTGTCACGTCATGAATTGTTATGTGCTCTATGTTCCCTGTGCGTTTTGCTGCAGTTTGGAGATTCCCAGCAGCTGCGGATGGTCCGGATCCTGCGGAGCACGTTGATGGTTCGTGTCGGAGGAGGCTGGACGGCGCTCGACGAGTTCCTGGTTAAGAACGACCCGTGCAGAGGTCTGCCTGACTTATACATAGAGATGAAAAAGAGGAAACAAAATGAAATGCTAAATCCATCTAATGATGACAGAACAATTTTCATGGAAGTTATGAATACAAAGTAACGGAGGCTACAGAATTTAGTGAAATTCTCCTTTTCTCTCATGAACAGTCAAAGGTCGAACCAACCTGAAGATCAAAGAGAAGTACTTGTCACCGACAGGAAGCACCACCAAGGGTCTGACTGTGAGCCGGTCCAACTCCAGCCTCAGCCTCTACAGCAGTGCCTCTGCCCCCACCAGCCCCATGACGCGCAAGGCAAGCTTCCAGTCCGATCGATGCGGTTCTGTACTCGACGACAACAAAAAACAAAACAAATAGACAAAAAAAAAAAACATTGCAGCTTCTACTGGCTCTGTTTCTAGATCAGGGCTGGACAATAAATGTGTAACAACATAGTAATAGATAGACTCTGGCTCAATATCAATAGATAGTACATCTGGCAGAATATTCAATATTCAATACATAGAATAGTATTCACTGAACTCCAATCCAGAACCGCACAGCATTCTGGGAGATGTAGTCAGTGAAAAGCTGCTCAATGTCAGTGTTGAAAAGTTCCCTGTATATCAAAAATAAATTTTTTTTTTTTTTTTTTTTAGTGTTTTCCTGTAAAACAGTTAAAAAAAAAAAAACTTTCCCTGACTACTACAATTACTGCCACAGCTCTGCTAACTTGTTTATCACTTCTGGCCTTCAGGCATTACTCCGCCGGAGTTTCTCAGGTGACCGGTGTATCCGTCCTCGGAGCTCTATAGCAGCTCTGGGGTCCGAGCTGCAGTTTGTCGCAGCGGGGGAAGACAACTCCCCCTCGCCCTCAGGTTAGGAAATCAGTTGGGGTTTTTTGTGCCTCTTCTGGAGTTTCTCCATTCTCTTTTGTAACATAACAGGATGAGGTAACTCTCTCTGCCTTTCGTTTTCAGATGAAGCTGAGAGATTACCCACATGACAACCTCTTGCTCCCGCCGCAGCACTCCACCAAAGCAAAGCTTATCGGAGCATCGAATCGCCGTCTTAAGCAAAACAACAAAACAAAATGCCATCTTGAAAAGGTGATCCTGAACAGTGATGATGGACATTGACTGCGACTGAATGGGATCTGCATGAAGAAGATGCAGATAACGGGGGGGGGGAGTCCATCCTGGGACAAGCGAAAACCTTTCTTTCCACTTTGCCATTTTATACATTAACCCGATTATGTAGACAGTAGAAAGTTCTGCATGAGCAATAAGTGCATGGTAGCCAGAGCCTTCCTCTTTTCAGAGCTGCTGCTCTTGTTCAGTTTCACTCTTTCGTGCTTGTGAATGTAAGCTTCGGCACACAGTACCTGATCACCGCAGCGATTTGCCAAATCGACAAAATGAGTAAAACTATGGAGGTCAAAGTGGGAAGCCTGTTTTGCTGTCTGATCCTCTTGAGTGTCCAAAAAAAATTATTAAATGTAAACATACCAAAACCACCGCATAACTGCAATGCTGTGAAAAATGAATCGGCCATGACAGACTTCTGATTTTTATTGTCACGTTAGAATATTTCAGAGCATTAAACTCATCGCATATCATCAGATTTACTAAATCAGACCAATCAGGCAAAGTACAGTTAAAATGGGGGTTTCTTTTATTAGGGGAAAAAGCTACTGAAATCAACTTGGTCCTGTATGAAAAAAAGTAATTATACACTAATTACTATCTGTGCCACCCTGTAAAACAACAACAACCGGCTCTAGTATGCGAGAACCAGTGATGAGTTTTCTTTATATTAATGTGAATGGATTTTTGCCCACTCTTTTGGATAATGGCTGCCACTGTGATTCCAATGTACGGAAGTCTTTAGCTGCCAGAACTCTGAAAAATACACAGGAGCGGTATCTCGTTAAAACGTTTTCATTAAGACATAAAATAAACTTGTTAAAACAAGAAAGTTTCTTGTTGTGTGAAGATGTAAAATTATGTTCATTTGTCATGTTACAATTAGGTCCCCTCTCCATCTCTGTCTTCTAAGTGTGTTTTCTTTCTGAAATATCCTGCGATGTGTTGCTGTTTCACCGTTACGACCGTTCTTGTTTAAACGAAAACCTATTTTGGTTTTATTGCAATATAACTGTAGATAAAATCAGAATCTCACTATAACAAGATATAAATGATGAGAAACTTTGTCATTTTAAAAAATATTGTGTCTCGTCATAACCAGAAAGTTTATCGTTTTAACGAGAAATAAAACTCGATTAACGAATCTTATATCTTGAATTTTATATCTCGTTACAACAAGGACTTATTTTGCTATATTGACTTTTGCATTTTATAGTGAGAAAGTTTCACTTTTTAGCAATATACTGCTGCAGTTAAATGTTTCCCTACCAAACTTTAGAAATGACTGTTGGTTTTATTTAAGTGAGCTACTGATTCTGACAGCAATGACTAGTGAAAATGATTAAATAAGATGGGGTTGATTACTTTTTCACGTACGCCGAACTACATTTGGGCAGCTTTTTACTCTTTGTACATGAAATTGTCCTTTGGAAGCAGAACTTTGTGTTTATTCAGTCTATATGTGTCTGATATCTGAATTTGCTTGATGTGAAACATTTCAAAAAAGCAAAAAAAGAAAAAAAACAGAATCAGTATGGGGAAAGCACTGATTCACAGCACTCAATGTGACAGCCCCATCAGGCTGTCCTTAAGTTTTGTAATAATTTTCATAATATAAGGCTTGTTGGCAGGGCCACGTTGTGATTTTGTCCTCTACCTTTTTACATGTCTTCCAACGGTTTTACATTTTGTGTTTTATACACTGGAGATAGCGTGACGAGCAGTGCACTGAAGTAGAGCGGGCCGCCGTTGATCCGTAGAGATTACTTTCTCAGGAATGGTTCTGCCTGTGGGTGGAAGTGTTTCTTTTTAACATTACTGTGAACATTTAAAACTACTGCTTTCTTAATAACGCTGAATGCTTTTCTAGAAAAGTTTGTTTTAGCACATTGTTTGTATGAATATGCACTTTTCTGTGTCTGTCTTCTGTGTATATATATATGTATATATACAGTATATATGTATATATAAGTTGTTGTTTTTTTCTTTTCCACAGCAAATTTGTCATTTGGTATTAAGATGAAGAAATGAAGATGTTTTACATCTATGTTTGAAGAGAAGTAGACAGAAATGGGCTGTAGACCATTTCCTTTTGTAAAAGTACAGTTGGTTTTTTTTAAGCAAAAATAATAGTTTAAATATTTAATTTGACTTGCCTAAACTAATGTCCATTTAGAATTACTCACCCCAGCTCTCTGTTGTTAATCGTGTCCAGGAAACATGTAACAAGCTCTCGTCAAGATCACTAATAATCCCGGGAGAAGACAGGTGTGTGTTGTTTGGGTAGAGATGGTGAATTACGTGATGTGCTGTACCTGTTTTATACTCTGACCTTCCATTGGAGGCCAATTACTACTTCAATATGTTATCAACGACGGATCTGCTTTATTTATAAGGGTTGCTTTCTACTTAATCTACCTGGGATTTGCAACAGTTGCTCCTTTTACTTCTAGTCTATGCAGTTGTCCATAAAAAAAAAAAGAAAAAGAAAATCCTTTTTAAGGTTTAAACGTTTTTACATGATGATCATGTCTGGACTTCAGAATACTCTGTTTGGTGCAAAAATAAAAAAAAGCCAGCTTCCTGTCCTGTTGCTATGCACCCAAATCTTCCTATACTGTAACTGTTTCCACATCCAGCATCCAGTCGGGCTACACATTTAGGGACTATTATGTAGATGATACTCTAATCATTTTACATCCACTTGTACAGAAACATGTTTTTGTAATAAAATCTAAAGTTTTTGTGACAGCTTTTAATATCATGTGTTATTTTTGTGAAACACTTCCTAATCGAGAATAAACCGAACAATGACAGAAAAATAATGTCTGCTCAGTCAGGATAGATTCTTTGAATTCATCCCAAGGGAAATTGCCACAACCCATATTCAAGTATCTTCAGAAGGTTGTTGTTGATGGTGAGGACAGGAAGGATCCAGTAGCAGTCAATCTTGACATGCAGCTTCAGCTCATTTAACTTTAACAAAAAAAGGCACCCGCTAGAAAAGAAACATTGACTTCTGGGAAGAAAAAGTGTATAAACATATGTATAAAATAAACAACTGAGCTCCCAACAACTTAAAAGTACAGAAATTAAACCACTTTTTTACCGTTACTGGTAGTATTTAAATATGGAGCTGAAAATGTAGCTAAAGATGTTGGTGGACGTAATCTGAGTCCATTTCTACAGGTCACTCTTGCAGTGTTTGAAAGTTATGGGATTATTTCATCCTGTCAGAAGTGTAAAAGTTGATATTCTCACGTTATAACCAAGATTTGCTCTTTGAGAGACCAGTCATGCAGTTATTTAAAGAAAAAAAGTTCTTTATTTTTAAAGAGACTCCACAGCTTTAGGCCTCTACCAGCAATTACAGTATTTACACTTAAATCTTAGCACCAAAATATCCTACTTATTTCTTCTTAAACACTTGGATACCTTAATATGCTCTCCACCAACCACTGTACAGCAAAACAGAAGGATTGTGTCCTCCAACCCCAATGGTCTCTTTAAGTAGAGAAGGAGGCTGAAGGTCAAATGGGTTCTGTATCTTTTTCAGTGTTGAAAATCCCGATGGGAGAAATTTAATCTGTGAATTTCCAGCTCAAGCTGCCCTCCTGCTGATGTGTTAACCTTGCAGATGTACCCATACAGAACAAACAGTGCCAGAAACACCTACTTGTTTGTTTAAGCAGTTTGGAGAAAGAAGGCAGAGCATTGTAGTTCTGTATAAATATTCACTTTGACTCTCAGCCCACATAGAAATGCCTATACAGGTGCTGAGAGTCACACAAAACCTACAGGCCTATCTTTTTTTTTTTTTTTTTTTTTTCTTTTAACCCAGATGCTGAACTGAAAGAAACAACTGATCAAACTTTACTGAAACTGACAAGATGGTAAAACAGATGCTGTACGTATAACAATTTTTATGGAAACTAGAGAACAAGTTTATTCACAGACGATAATAGCATTAGCCTAGCACTCTGCTATGGGTGGAAGCTAATGCAATACTAGATATGATGAACATTTTATGACTACAGAACTGGTCTTAAAGTGAAAATAGACAGACAGATAAACTAAGTTTTTAAACATTCTTTTTTTTTTTTATCTTACTGTTATTTATTTTAGCTGCGCTAATTTATCCTGATATTACTTGTCTTGTAATAGAGGTTATTGGTAGCCTTAGCCTAATGTTAGCAACATTAACTCATTTGTAAGTGTCAAAGTAACCCAACATCCTATTTTGTTGGGTGAAATCAAATCAGTACCAAGTCAGACCATGATCAGGATAAATAACTTGACCAAATTTAGGTTGTTTTTAACCCCTATAGTTTTTGAAGTGTAATTAAAATGTGTTTTCTGGCATTAAGTGCAGTTTCCTTCAGCAGTCATGGGTCAATTAAGAATTCAGTGGTTTTTCTATCAGGAAGGGGACATGGAGCCAACACAAAGGTGGGAGCAAGGGCACTGATCACATGAAATCCAGTGAAATTATGACTCCACCGGGGTCAATCATTTGAGGTGGAATTTGTGTTGAACAAATGCCAGAGTGACTCCGCCATGACACCCACTCAGAGGGCACGGAAAGCCGTCCAGAGTTGACTTCTGCTTGGCTGCCCACTCACACTTCCCAAAGCTGAAGTAAAATCAAATCCATTCAGGAATCTAACAAGCCATTTATTTTTCATTTTGTAGATTTCGCTGATAATTCAGTGTCTAAACTCACTATTCTGCACACATCCTGTTTCCCATTTATTCCTCCCTCCGTTGGATACAAACTTCATGAACCTCCAGCTCAGCCTTCAGTGGTCACATGACAGAGATTTAGACTAGCACAGTTCAACACCTACAACTCTGTGTGCATTCTTCACAGACAGCAACATCACAAGGGCACAGCCGTGTTAAACACCACAGCGGGGCAGGAGTTGTGTAACCTCACTAAGACTCACAGTATATCTACATTCACTCAGCCAGGTAGGCGATTTTATTGCATTCCCTTATAGTTAGTGGTGAGCTAATTTAAAATGCAGATTGTTCTTTGAGATATTTTTTTTCTCAATGCAACCTATGTGCAATTTTAGAACCGCAGTGAATGTTAATTTATTTATCATGCAAGTTTGACTGAAGTGCTGTACAATCAAATTAAGCTAAAGTAAAGGAAGCAGAATAGAGAACCACGTATTGCTAAAACAACACAATGAATACATTTATAACATGTGAAATAGAAACTATTTGAAAGAGAAAAAAATAGATCAAAACTCTGGAAAAACTAGTTGTGCTGGGGTTTCATCCAGCTGATTGCCAGTTCAAGATTTTTTTTCCTGTTGAATTTATAAGTTCAGAGACATTTTCACCTACATTGGTGAAGGTAAATTCCAACAAAATAACTAAAAAATGCTATTTTTTTGTACTTACTTGTATATTAAATTTTGATTTAAAATTCATCTTCTGTAGCCAATTATTTATCTATAACAGGGCTTAAAAACTTGACAATGTGCACAGATTTGCACCACATATTCCTCCTTATCCAAATAGATCTGTGTCTCATGTGGATGTGCATTCTAGGATCATCAAGTTATTGTTTTTGACTGCGTGAGTTGATAAAGGAAACTTTGGCTTGATTTTACAAGAGTATCATAACATTTTTACAGTATTTTTCTGCAGTGTTTTCAGTCCAAATACATCAAATAGTTTAAAATGGTACTGCCAAGGAAATGTGCCACACCTTTGACTTTATTGAAAAGAGGTTGGGAGGACTGGGAGTTGTGGGGGAGGCATTCTCAGGAACATTTCTGTTAAGGTGAATTTCTAAGGAAATCCAAACTAGATTATCATGTTTGGTCTTTTTAGTGGAGTAACTCCACCGACTTTAATCGTTATTGTGAGACTCAGGTACAGATACGCAGCCTTTTTGGTTCGAAGGAAAAGCTGATACACAGACGTCATAATTTTTTTATTTTTATTTTTTAAAGGAGCAAGAAGTATTTTGAAGTTTGGCTCTTCTGTTTCGCTCGGACTCTGTTTTTAAAGGAGGACATAGTCAGACGAGTAAACCATGGGATAGTAGGAAGGGAGGAGCTTCTTACGTCACTGCCTTTCCTCCTATCATAGAGCTCCATGCTACAAACGGTTGAACGCTTTCGAAACCGCTCTCTAAAGGAGAGATGACGCAAGTGTCATGGCGGTAGGGCACATGCGCGCGCCGTTAGCCACTCCTCCCCCGGCAGTCAAGTGCAGCAGAGACACGGAAGCTGAGTGTACGCTTTTCTGAGTCCGAGTGTGTGTTGGGGTGCGAAGGAGAGCGGGAGGGGGGCGCACACACTCACATGCGGGTAACAAATGTAAGAGAAAACAGTGATACTAGTGGAGTGAAGATTTTCAGAAGGACAGAGTTGTGACAAGAGCTGTTAGTCATGTTCTGAACGAGGTAAGGGAATGGGTTTTAATTACGTTTACCTGACGGAACAAAGAGCTGAAGGTTATTGGATTGTCGGAGTATTTTAACTAAAGCGTGACGCCTCTGACTCCATGTGGCCCATTCACTGTCCAAAGGGATGACAATGTATAAAGATTGTAATTTTAGAATAAATATTTCAGTCCAGGAAGTAAAGCCTGCTTCCAGTCATATAGTATTGTGTAATATCATTATCTTGACTAATCTAAGCTTTCTAAGTTTAGCATAACTGTTTTTTTTTACCACATTTTTTATTCTGTTTACTGACATACAGTAAACCTCTCCTGCGAACATATTGCTTTAAAAGCCACAGAGCTACAACTTTTCAGTCTTTTAATGATTTTTCTGAAAAAGTAGCTGTTTTTGTGTTTCTTATTGACACAAGAAAGTAACATACCTTGAATGACATGCCACTGCCCTCTATTGTGTGTGTTTGTGTCCCCAACGCTTGGTGCTTCTCATGGGAGCAGACAGTGTGTCAGTGTGTGAAAGGTCACACATCCATAGTTAGAAAGGACATGCCATGGTGATGGAAGAAGAGGTAAGGAAGGACATTCAGAAGGTCAATTACGCAGATTCTGAAGAGCATGCTAACATTTCATTACTTTTGGACTGAGTCGGAAATAGGGGAAGGGAACTGGTTTCAAATTTCAATCTAAAACTTGTTTTAAAATCCTGTTAAATTGTTTATGCAAATGTTATTCAGTCTTTTTGGCTGCTACTGCATTGTAGTAACATGTATCAAACTACAAGGTGGCAGTAATTGACCAAGTAGTTTGACAGCTGCCAAAATGCCTTTTAATAAATTGAAGAATCTTACAACACGTAACCCCAGTTACGTTTTTGCAATTTTAATTACAATGGATTCTAACTTAGCCCTGTCCATCTTTTTCTATTGTACTTTTTCCTTCCACTCAACTTTCTGCTAATATTTTTAGTTGACGCACTCTCCGCACAACCTTTGGCAAAAAAACAACCAACCAGATCCTGCAATAAAACAAGGTGGTGGCAGCATCGCACTACAAAAACAGTGGTGTTTGTCAAGGTGGATTAGGTTATGAATAGACTAAATTACCAGTCAAATTACCACTGGTATAGTCATTTTATTTTGACCATCCCAATGAGTCCAAGTATGTACACATCCAAATCACCAAAAGATTGACTTCAACAGAAGAAGAGTAAAGGTTTGGAACAGAGTTCAGGGCTAAATCTGGATTTAGAGAACAATAGCAAGGTAGGAAGGTTAAATATTACTGCTGAGGTTTGGCATCCTAATGGATTGCTACAAAACACGACTGAATGCAAAGTTGCTTTGACAATTTATTAGCTTAAGGTTATGCACACTTGTCCAAACATCTTTTTAATTTTTTTTTTCCTCTGCCATTTTTTTTTCAATTGAATTGCTCAGGACAAATGTTACATTAAAGTGGAAAAAGTTTGTGAATTATTTTATATATCATAGTTACTTGATTGATGGCACTATGTGGCTGGAAATTCAGAGTAAAATGAACATCAGCATGTTTTCCATACATTTTTCTTCAATGACTTGCATACATGTTACTCAGGGGCTGCATAAAGAAATTGATTCTTGATGTTAGAAAATCAGTTCAGGAGACACTTTCATTCAAGTGACCCAGTTTTGGACTTCTTATTTGCTTTCTTATTTATCACCCTATTAATAATTGATTGCTGGAACTCAATTTCTCATACACATACAAAATATGCAAGTTAATGGGTTAAACATTTGTTTTAATATGATAAATTCTCACTGTAAATTGAGAGGCTACCGTTTCAAAAATGCAGAATTTTAAATTTTAAAAAGTCCCATTTTTAAATGGAATTCCTTCAACTTTTATAAACAAAATCTTCTTCTGTTGTTTTCTTTCAGGTTGCTCTCATCTTTATTGCTCAGTCCCGCCTTCGTCATGTCGCTGCTGACCCACGTGCTGGCGTGCCTTTTCGGCATGGGCTCCTGGGTGGCCATCAACGGGATGTGGGTGGAGCTTCCCCTGATTGTCCAAGAGAAGGCCCCTGAGGGCTGGCTGCTGCCCTCCTACCTCACCGTCCTCATCCAGATGGCAAACGTAGGTCCTCTCTTCATCACTCTGATGCACCGCTTCCGGCCAGGCGTGCTGGACGAGCGGCCCGTCATCTACTCCATCGTGGGTTTGGGGATCGTGGCCACCTTCCTGCTCGCGTTCTTCTGGAGGCACACGGTGATGATAGCTGGCTCCCTGCGCAGCGTACCCCTGCTGGTTTTGAGCTTCCTGCTGTCTGTGGTGGACTGCACATCGTCCGTCACCTTCCTGCCTTTCATGATGCGTCTGCGTCCGGAGTATCTCACTACGTATTTTGCGGGTGAGGGCCTCAGCGGCCTGGTGCCCGCCGTGGTGGCGTTGATTCAGGGTGTGGGGGTAGCCCACTGTGAAAACACCACTTCAACCGCAAACTCGTCGGCTCCAAATTCCAGCTGGGTGAGCGGCGGTGGGCTGCAATCTGTCTACCAGCCGGCTAAATTCTCCGTTGAGGTTTTCTTCGTTTTTCTCAGCGTCATGATGGTTGTGTGCCTGGTAGCCTTCATCCTGCTCAACCTTCACCCGGCCGTGGCTCGCGAGAGGAAGAGCGACCGATACTTTAGTCCAGATCTGGAAACGGAGAAGAGGGATCCAGGCTTCTCTCTGCATACGCAAACACCAGAGCAGAAGCCAATGATCAGCCCTAGAGAGGCCGCCGGGAAAGAATCAAGGGGTTCGTTTGGAAAGGGGACATACAGCAACTTGGAAGTTGTGTTCATCTTTGTTGTCCTCGCATGGGTCAACGCTCTGACCAATGCGGTTTTGCCCTCCGTTCAGACATACTCCTGTCTTCCTTACGGGAACAAAGCCTACCATCTGGCTGCCACCATGGGCGCTGTTGCTAACCCTGTGGCCTGCTTCATTGCCATGTTTTCACCAGTGAGGTGAGAAAAACACACATTCAACATTCTCTTACAATATATTTCCATATTTCTATCGTATGTGTTACGTTGTTTACTTTTTCAATTTAATTTCATCGTGAACTTTTTCCAGGTCTCTTATCTTTATGGGGTTCCTGACAGTTTTTGGGACTAGTTTTGGAGCCTACATCATGGCCATGGCAGCTATGAGTCCCTGTCCTCTGCTGGTCAACTACGCCTCTGGAACCGTTGTCATTGTAAGACATGTTTTTAAGTCTTTATATCTTTTTAACTGCTTAGTACCTTCCTGATGCAAACCACAGTTAACAAGCGGAGTATGAATCGGAGTGAATCTGGTTTCACCAGATTAACCTTAGAACTTTAACAGATACCCATAACAACCCACCTACCGGTCTCAGAGGTTTGTAAGAGAGCATCAGTAAACAAACATCATGAAGACCAAAGAACATAGCAGATGCATAGTTCAAAGAAGGGTTAAGTTATAAAACCAAAACCACTGTAATAAGAAAGCCATAAGAAGTTCTGCTTAAGCTTTGCCAAAAGCTAAGGACACAAACATTGTTGAGGAAGGTGCTCTACCCAGATAAGCAAAAAAAAAAAAAAGGTAGTTTTAAGGAAACATGTACAACACTGAGGCGAAAAAATAACACTGTACATAAACCTAAACAAACTGTAGGCACTGTAAAACATGGTGGAGGTTACTTTTATTCAATAGAAGGAGAAGAAAAGAAGTAGGTTAATGCTGGATAATGCCTGAATAAACCTGAAACTTGGTTGGAGGTTCAGCCTCCAACAGGACACTGACCTGAAATATTCAACACGAGCTACAATAGTGACATAGATCAAAGCCTTGTCATATGTAAGGATGGCCCACTCAATGTTTTTTTGCAAAATGTGCTCTAGTCCTGTTTTTCTTGTAGTCTGAAAGAAGACTGCTGTGGTATGCATTTGTATTTGCTGAATACAAATGCATACCACATTTTTCGGGGAGGAGGGGAGAGCAGTTAAGATTTTTGAAAACCATAAATCCTGTGCCGTTCTATGAATATACACCAATATGTTCTGTTCCTCAAAAAGGTGCATTGAAATCCATTATTGTAAAATTTCAAACGGAAAAAGTTTGCTGAATAGATATACAAGGCATTGCATTCTCTATGACTGCAGCGCCTTGTATTGCAGCCATAGGGACTTGAGTCTACAACTTACCTGTAGACTCAAGTAAGTTGAGGCTTTGGAGTTATGAAAAATATTCAAACAGAAAAGAAATGTCTTCATTAAGCATGGAAGAGGATGAGGGTTACTGAAGACAAACAAGAAATTCAGATTTTAGTCCCAGAATTCTCGTCTTTCTTTTTTCTTTTTTCTTTTTTTGTAGAAAAGAAAAAGGGGGGAAATAAGTCAGATTGTTTTTCTCCAGTGATCCTAGTCCTCTCCTGGACTTCTAAGAATTTCGGTTTTTCACAATTTTGACTAATTTTACACAAGCAAATTTTTTTATTTTTGTTTTTTAAAAGTATGATTTCTGCTATTACTAAAGACTTTAACATGTATGTCAGCTCATCTATCCAAAATACTGCAAAGATCATACTCATAGTAATTTCTCAATATTCCTGTACTATTACTTTTTCCCTAAGGTTGAACTCGACGCTCTATCTTAGATTCAAATAAATCCGATGTCTTGTTTTGTTTCATTTACTTTATGTTACAAAGTCACAGAGGATTGTGTGACATGAAAAAAATCAAAAAGTAAAAGGAAGAGTTGACTTCAGGCTGCCTTGTATAGAAAAAGAGAAATGATAATGAATTCATGTAACCAAGATATTAAACCACAATTTGGACTTTTTCTTAATTCTACGCTACAGAGAGCTGATCTGATTTCAGATTTGATATTGACTTCCTCTCTGCCACAGGTGCTGGCCTGGATCTTGTTCGTCCTCTCCCTCTCTTACGTGAAGGTCATCATTGGGGTCACACTGAGAGACGAGGGGCACAGTGCCCTCGTGTGGTGCGGTGCTGTAGTGCAGCTGGGCTCCATGCTCGGCGCCGTGTCCATGTTTCCGCAGGTCAGCGTCTACGGACTTTTCGCTTCCGGCGATCCCTGCAACACTAAGTGTCCGTTGTAGACGATAAACACGTTTGGGTTAAACACTGTTGTACGACCTTTGGGGTAGATTGCACTTAATTTCGTAGCACTGAGCTCAGTTCACTCATGAGTTTTGACATACTCCAACTAGCTTTGGGACAGCTGAGAGGTAGCAGGTGACCTTTCCCACTCCTCTTTTTATGTCTGTTGATTTATTTCTATTTATTGAAGTATGGAGTGAGCGTTACAAACTGCTCAAGTTACAGCCACATGGTCAGTGCTCATCAGACCAAAGAAGACCAAATCGCAGAGTATTTTTTAAACATGTTTGCAATTCCTCATCAATAGAAAGATCGTTTTACTTGAACTTTTAGTGTGATGTGAAAGTGTTGTCACTGCTTCTTTAAGATATGAAACTTTTAGCTTTAAAATGTGCCTTAATGCTAGGTGAAGAAAGAATCAAGCTGGCTATTTTGTGTAAAAAGTACAAAGTTGTTTGACTAAACCGATGTTATGTTACAGGGATGTAGATGTTGTTTGACTTTAAAAAGTAAAATCTGTTGACATATTACCAAAGAATAAGTCCTCTTTCTTTCCTCTCATTATACATGTCATGATCTTCATGGAAAGTGGTTCATCTTAAAAGCTCAAAAGTCACAGTTTGTCGCTGCCTTTATGAATTTGTATTCACATTCTGTCCTCACTTCCCCATCAGAATCGACTTTATTTTCCAATCTTCCTTGACTTTGGTTTTCAAAGTCAAGGACTTTCTTTGACTTTGGTCAAATTTCTTGACATAAGCATTTATTAGGTATAGACATTAAATATAAACTTTAGATAAACTTAAATAAGAATAAAGGAACAGGAAGTTGAGCGGCGGAGCTCCTCCAAAGTTACCTCTGACCTCTTGGCTGCTTCTCCAGTGAATGATTTCCTTGCCAAACCTGTTCATTTAGGATATGGCCATATCTAAACAGATATGTTTTCTGTTTAGATATCTTTCCAGTTTCAAATAATGGATCAACCGTGCTCTGTGATTCGTACAAAAGTTATATTCCACTTTTTGATGGCCTTTTATATAGAATCTCAGTCTAACACATAATTCATATTTTTAACAAAACAAAGTTCAAGGGATAAGAGCACTTTTGCAAGGCACCGTAAAATACTATTTCCTTGTTGGATGTTTAGAAGCAACAATTAACCCAAATTTCAAAGTCCTATTTTTTACTTGACAGAAAACACAATCAAGTAAAAGACAGTAAAACAGTTTTCTAAAAACATTTTAAATGCCTAGTGACATGTTTTCAGTACCAAAACAAAAGAAATCCTTGCTATTTTGTCTACCTGGAAGTGTTTTAAACAACTGACATTTGGCATGAAACAGCCAGTTTATTAGTTTCCCTTATATGATGTGGCCACAAGGGGGCACAAAAGGCAAGTAAATTTTTGTCTTTTTTTTCTTTCAAAGACTGTTCTTGGTGTCATTCTCATTCGTCAACATCTCTAATAACGAAAGATTTCCATGTTTTTCTTGCAGTCAACTTAAACTCACTGTGGTTTGCTGCCAACTGCAGTAAACTGCAGTCATGACCAAAACCCTCCCTTCTAGGGTCATGGTTTTTAAATACATTTTTGATTATACTCAGTTCCTGGAGTGTTCAAACTAAAATGCCAACATTTTCCAACAACAGTCAGATGGTGTTAAAAAAAAAAAGCCACCTGCTTTGAGTTGCTTTTGATCCATGACTGGAACATTCATCAACATGTTTGTGTGATGATCATTTCAACAATGGCACCTGACACAATGTGATGTCTGTTACTGGTTTTCACAACGGTTGAATGTTGGTTATGTTTTTACATTTTTAAAATGCAAAAACATATTTCATTTATAAAATGTAGCTATCATGGAGCTAAATTTGTTTTAGCTTTTTGAAATATGTAGAGATTCATGGTGTTGGCATGAAAAAAATCAGGAAAAGTTTAGATTGCATGGAGACTTTGGAAAGGCAATGTGGATGCCTCATTTTACTTTTTTTGAGACCTGCACATCAATAAATACACCAGCAGGGGTCACTGTGTGATTTATGTTACTGTTAAGTTATATTCGGCACCAAGTGCTGAGGCCAACTCAGCAATTCTGTCTTATGATTGAAGGCTAATGTGTAGCCGCAATTATTTGACTTGAGGTATAATAATAGCTACATTATTATTATCTCTTTTTTTCAAGATAATACAGAGATGATATATCTTGACTCATGACCCCTGATCACAAGTGTCACTCAGAAATCAGGTTTAGATAATGAGCCTAAATTTACAATGTGCGCTTTTATCCCGCTTTTATTTGGGGTTTTTCCAATGATTTGTAGAAACAGCTCAGCTTTATTTATAGCGACGGCGTGACGTGTTTCTCTGAGGTGTTAGCCTCGGCCACCAGAGCAGTGTGTGCATCATATCCTCTACACACTAAATCAGAAAGTTTCTTCCTCCGTTTACGTGTCTGCGTCTTTTAGCAGCCTGTGAAGATAAACGGGACTGAGAATCTCGTGGCCAGCCGGCATCTGATTCACATCCCAGTAGCTCCACAGACAAAATCTGGGGCCATCATCTCCTGGTGTCTCATTCTTGACCTATTCTTTTTATCACCACCTGTGGTTTTTGAGGCTTATGGTGTGCCGAGTGACAAAGTGGCATATCTGTTTGAAAGGCCTGAAAATTGAGACAGGGTTTTAAAAAAAAGAACTCTTGAAGTCTTTTCAATGAGATTTAGAAAGATGGAGTCTGCTCATTTTGAAACCCTCATCGATTTGGGTCACTTCTGCGAGACGGAGGGAGAAAAATAGCCGTGCGGTTTCTCCTTATCTTTTTGGCTTGGCCTCTCCTGCAGCTAGTATGACATCTCCTTTTCCGCCGAGCTCCTTGTCTTCCTCTATTCAAGCATATGGCAGACTTAGCGACCGTAATTTGAATTTAAAACACATGGGGGGGAAATCCTAGCCCGTGCTGCTCTTTAATGGGCCGTCATGGGATTGGAGAATGTGGGGAATGATTGAATTTTGCGAGAAGGCCAAGAACGATCAAGTCTCGCCTGCTGTTATGCAATCGACCATTCCCCTCTTCCAACGCGACGTCTGGTAAAACCTCGTGGAGTAAGAGGAGGAGGAGTGGGAGGAAGAGGGGGGTGGTTAATGCTGGAAATCTCCACGTCTGGACCAAAAGAGAGAAAAACATTTTTTTATTTTTTTTTGTCTACTAAATGACTCAAGGCCTCATAAAAAGAAAGTCAGCTATCATGTGTAAAAAAGCCAAATCAGATCTGATTCACCACATGAAACAGAAAGATTTTCAACTACATTGATTTTAATGGTACTAAATGAGTCTTTTTACACTGAACTGCATGACATCCAATATTTTCTTACAAACAGAAACATATGGATGACATAGAAAGCTTGCCATTCTGGCCTTTTTCTTTGATTGAGTCATGCCTACTTTTTCCTGTTACCCTCCACTGGCTTGACTCATGACAGCTTGAAGAACAATGTTTAGTTTAATAAAGGTTTATTAAGATTTTTTTTCCCCTAAGTGTTTGACGGACGAGTTAAAGTCGAGGCTAAAGTTTTTGAGGGGATGATCCCAAGTCAGATATGAAGTATTCAAGAAGTGAGTTCAAGTAAAGTCTTAACTCTTCGATGGCCAGCTCAAATATTAACATATTTGCACAAGGTGAAAGTCTTAAGTTGACTTCCAAGTTTTAGAGGACTAAAAGTGTGTCAATTCTCAGCTTTTAGAAAAGCAAAACCAACCAAATTCGAAGGTTTTTTGACGGTCAGGTCAAATTCATGTCTGGAGCCAGTAAGTGTCTAGTCCAACCCAAGTCTCTAGTGGGTAAGAACTTGAGACTCGAGTCTCAAGTCTGTGAGGGTCCAAGTTCAGCCTAAGTCCCTAAATCTTTGTGGAGGAATTTGATTCAGTTCTGTTCATTTAGTTCAATTCAATTTATTCTTATAGCACCAATTCACAACACAGCATATCAAGGCATTTTACAAAAGAAAGTACATGTTATCCAATCATACATGCATTCCAATTGATACTCATTATCAAACAATGCAGTCAAGTTCAGTTTATTAATCAAATTAATTAGTTTTCTGTTTAGGGAAATCAAGCAGACCGCATCAAGTTATTGACTTGCAGCATTCACTCCTCCTAGATGAGCATCTAGCTACAGTAGACAATCGCTTGCACTGTGTTGTTGACTTTGCAGTAATCCCTCATACTTAGCATGCATGTAGCAACAGCAGACAGAAAAATACCCGTGTAACATTAAGAAAGCTCCAGGAGAACCAGAACCTGGTCTGAACCTCGGTGTGGATGGTCATCTGCCATGAATGAGTGGGGGTTTGGGAATACCCACAAAAAAGAAATATAGTGGCTTAACAATGAAAAGATAAGCGGTAAAGGAGGTAGATATTCTTCTAAAATTACCCAAAGTCATGTAATACAGTGCTCATTTTTGTAAGAGATATTTGTGGTCAATGATATAAAGCTACAACTACCATTATCAGATTTTTGTGAACCATTAATAGCCCCAAATCTCTGGTTCACTGGCTAACTGCCTAATAAATCAAACGCACTTTTCACTGAAAAAAAAAAAATGCTTGTGAAGCAATCGAACTGTGGTTTGTAGCTCACACATTGACTTGTTCAAACTCTCATTACCCAAGACTGAAAATGGTTCTTAAGACTCGAGTGAGACACCACAAGTCCAAATCAAGTCTTGAGGCTATAGCCTGTCAGTCTAGGTCAAGAATGAAATCTTCATGTTTGTGACTGAAGACAGCTGCTGTTCAAGTCCGAGACTTCAGTCATCATTTCTGCCACATCGTCTAAGCTTTCTCGCTCTTTGTGTCTGATTCCACATTGGTTATGGACCCTGTCAGTTAAGCAAAAGAGATTACTTTTCCCGTTAAGTCCATTATATTCAAATGGACTGGGCCCTTTTTTTTTCTTCTTAGCAACAAGACATAAAGTAATCAAAAGTTAAAAGCAAACACTCAAGGAGGCACTTAGCAAAAAAGAAAAGCTTTTATGATAAAACATTCATATACAGTACAGTGTAGGAGACAGGTAATCTTTGAGAATGATAGGGTTGTCTTGTGGTCAGTTTTGCGTAGTATTATTCAGGGAGCCTTGTAGATGAATTCTCCTAATGACCCACCCTTTCTCCCCTACATCCACCCATCATACATAAGACAATCCAGCCAGAACAACTAATCCCTGAGTGTATTTCTTCAATGGCGTGAAGTATGCCTTGAAAAGCTGTTGGATGCTGAAGTACAGCAGTGTTCATTACTTTGACAGGCTGATGACAGCACAGACTGGCTGAGTTGCACTTCCACACACACATTCGATAGCAGTAGAATATTATTTAGATGCAGCTCAATGACATTAGAAAACACGAGCTACAGTCACGAATGTTGATAAGGTATCATATTGTTGAGCATTGACTATTGAAAAATCCGTTTAATGGTTGAGCTACAATCAACAGGTACTGTGACGGAATTGCTCAGAGATGAATCAGCCAATGATTGCTGGGAGACGTTCCAGGCCTCTGCAGTCTTGTACAGGGTTCAATGAGTTTAAACAAAATGCAAATAGTGAATCAGCCAATCACTTGGTAAGTGAGTGCATTCAGGCGTCTTGACACGATGAAGTTGACTCCCTGGATACTGAACGGTGAGGCCAGGGCATTTAAGGAATTTTGAAAATGCCATGTTTGTTGGTACCCAGACTGGTTTGTGACTACTTCAGAAACTTTTAATGCATATCTGTATTTTGTATTTATAGCAAAGGGTTAGGAAGAGAAAAAATATCGGGTGAATATCAGTCAAGTGGAAGAAAATGTATGTCTGAAGCATTAAAGGAGAATGCCAAGACTGGTTCAAGAAGACGGAAAGGCAACAGTAACTCAAATAAACTTTCATTAGCATCCATCCATACGTTCATACCCACTTGTCCTTGCCACGAGCAAGCTGGTGTCTATCTCAAGTGGTCACTTTTATCAGCGCTTCAGCCTGGCTTTAGCCATGGTGAAATTGTGTTGGCGTATTGTCATGGCTAACTTTGGGGGTTTGAGCTACAGCCTGCCTGACTATTGTTGACCATGGCTTACCTGCGCTCCATGTTAAGAAGCTCAAATCATCTCATGCACATTTCTTTAGCACACCAGTGTTTAAAGACTCTGAAGTCAACAGACCTCAATCCAGTGATTGTGCAGACAGCTAAAATGCGACAAAGAATTCAGGTAGTTTTGAAGGCAAACCTGGTACCAAGAAAGCACGCTTAATATAGAAGTTGGAGATTTTATAGTTGACATTTTCATAATGTGTAAAAATTTAATGAATTGTTTTGATTTTTATTATTTATTTGAGCTATTGTTTTCAAGGATGGAGTTACTATGAGAATACAACTTTCTGGATATGCATTGTTAAAAAAAGAACTGACTGGACCTTTATACACCATCTAATAAGAAGATGGTAATATTTCTTAGCAAATTGCACAATAACCACATGTCTTCATCCATCAACAAGCCTCTGGATTGGTTTTGACTGGATTTTTGCCATTTCTTTGCAGAGATTACAGAAGTGATTTCCATTAGCGGATTCTTTGGCATCAACCTGGCTTTGAATCCTGGTCCACAAACTTTTAGTAGTGTCAGGGTCAGGGCTTGTACTGCCATTCCAAAAGGTTTAGGTGTTTGTTTCAGTCAAATTGTTCCAGTGATGTAGTTATTGATTAGAGGTGAAGTGGAAGAACTTAGATGTAGCAAATTGGCAATGAAACAGCTGGTACAATGTTTGATTTAGGCCAATTATTTCAATTTATGTTTTCATAAAAGCAGCTTCAGATTTCAGCATGAAGTATCTCACCAACGCGTCATGTTAGTAAACGAAAGCTCTAAGACAGTAAGCCACTACTAGGGAATATTAATTTATAAAATGATCAACAATAAAACCATGTCATAATCTTACTGTAAATTTAGTCATTTTCATAAGGCTCTTATGTTCTATTCCTTCATACAGCTATCAGTGGCATTTAAAACTAGGCTTAAAACTTTCCTTTTTCATAAAGCTCATAGTTAGTGTTCTGAGTTCTCACTAAAGCTCATGGTTGGACTGATAATATTGGGTCAGGCAACAGCTAGGGCAGCTAGTTGTATATTGGGGTCCTTACCATGTGCTATTTTGTGCAGTTTAATTTCTTTATTGCAGCCCAGCAAGCAAGGAACCTTGTAAGCGTGACTGAAAACGTGAGTTGGTACTGTTTTATATGGTGTTGTGTAGAATAAAATAAATATGTTTAATGTTTTGATACAGATAATCCTACAACATGTGTAAAAGGTATTTTGAACATTCTCATTCTGAAAAGGTTTATCTTAATGATTTAGGGAAATTCTCTCACTAAAGCTCCTGTTGTGTTATCAGGGAGGAACAGGAGGCCATAAAATTGGCATTCCTCGGGGCAATATAACTTCAGCCTGGCAGAGAGAAGTTTCACAGAAGATTAAAGTCTTTCAGAAATAGCATCTTAAATGGAGTAAAACTGATTGCAATATAGAATCTTTAGATTACTAGCATTTAAGCTTTAAGATATTTCTTAGGTATTA